>PVYE01000338.1:0-58757 GCA_002995055.1 Rhizopogon rudus | reverse complement strand
ATCATTTCGTTGTTCGTCGCTCGGGCAGCCGCGAAATTCCAACAATTGGGTCTTCGGAAAAGAAGTTTGGACGTTCTGCGCTGCATGAGATATGGCTCGGATAGATGATACGGATGGCCACATAAGAGTGTGGATCTGCACAGAAGACATGATCCGGACTCCATACCCATTAGCTCGACAGGCGGAAATACATATCCGTTAGGCAAGACTCTCTCCTCATCCAGTATGGCGATCGTTGTTGACCACTTCCACGTAAGGGAAGTAGGTTATTACGTCCTCCGTCACGGTGAAGCTATACCTCGATACCGAAAGAGTCGTAGGCTGCCGACTCCGTCGTCCACGGCCCGCAGCATCTTGTTCTATGGAGGCGCTGACATCCCGGGCCACGAAGCGCGTCATTGCCAGGCTCTTTGAGCGACATCCCACAGTTACTTAGTGCTAAGTGGCTTCTCGTGGCCATCAAGTGCAGAATTCGTCGTTCTCCTGCATTCAGTATTTAGTGGGCGGGTAGCCGCCACGTCGCTTCTGCACGAGAAGCTTCCTAAGTTGCTGGCGTCCAGATGATCCTACAATCACATTCCATCAAAACTTGTGACAAACCAAGTACATACAACACATGTCTAACGCCATTGAGAGGGTCCTCGGCAACAGAAGGACCATCACGAAAATGAAAGAAATTGACTGGGGTAAAACACGAATACAAATCCACAGAACATTTGCGTTGCCTGACCAGGTACATAGCTTACCAGTCTCCGCCTCCGTCTCCGAAATCGCCGCCACCGTTGTCGCCGTTATCGTATCCTGTTGCGCATGTTTAGAAATGGGGGCATGAGTATTGGAGGAGAGACTGACCTTGATCATAACCCTGATCATAACCTTGTTCTCGCTCACTTTCATTATGATCCTCGAAAGCGTCCATCAGGAGGGCTCCGCCCACCAGACCTGCACCACCTGATTCGGATATTAGTCTCGCCAGTGTCGCACAGCAGTGTACATGACCTACCAGCCAGCACAGCAGTTCCCATTCCCATTCCACTCCTCTTTGGCGGAGCTTGCTGTTGCCCATATACAGGTTGCTGGACCTGGGATGGCCTGCTAAAGAAGCCTGGCGATGTGGTCGTTAAGATATTTGTGAATCAAGATGAACTGATCATGGGATCTTACCTCTAGACTCCTGCTGCTGCGGATAACCCTGATAACCACCTTGTGCACCGCCATATGCGGGGGGTGCGTTGCCACCGCCGTACGAGGGCGCGTAGCCGCCTGAAGTAGGTCCCTGATTGTACCCGCCTCCATAAGGAGAGCGGTCGTAATCACGATTAGGAGGGGGAGGGCCAGGAGGAGGAGTATACTGTGACAAGTTCGCTGGATGCTCCCAAGATGATCGGGGAGGTTGTTCACGTTCGTTCACATAAAACCTGCATCACAGCACAGACGATCGTACATGGATGAGAGGGTGTCAATGGAGCTGGTAGGAAACGTCGAACACACCAAGCTTTATAACTAGATTAGGATGATCAGGAAGGTTCGCAGAATGATCAGATTGTGAAAGACATACTCCCAGTTGTACTGCTGAACCCAGCCAGGCGGAAGGAGCCTTGAGTCAGGATTAGGGGGAGGAGAGGACATGGTAAAGAATCAATTATGGATAAGGGCCTTGCTGGCGGATGACTGCTTATATAGTCTGGCACTCACGGGACTTAATAATATGGGTGCGAGTGGCTGCCACGCAAGCAGTTGCAACTTATAAGTTACAAGTGCACAGGATTGCTGTGTTTAGCGGTACGCAGTAAGTCCCGATCAGTTCCGACGGCCCGTAGAAATAGGATCACCGAAGAAAATATGTTTGTATAGTACTCGAGAACCAATAGCCAAACGCTTGCTGACGATGTATGTACGTAGAATAGTGGAGAATGTGTAGCATACGATGAAAGAGCGGAGATATCAAACGCGTCGATGAGATTAGAGTCAACCAATTCACGGAGGGGTGTCATATCACGAGATCATTTTTTGGACTTCTTTGCCCGGGGAGGCGGAGGAGCCTCATCCTCCTCAGAAGATCTCTCAGAACCGCTGTCATCCTCATCTGAGGTCGCCTTAACTTGTGGCGCGGGTTCCTCGTCTGACGACTCCGCCTCTTCGGCTTCGGCTTCTACTTCTGCTTCCGACGTATCGTCTGCCTCAGAGCTTGAGCTATCAACGATCTCTGCCGATTTCGGAGCCACCTTGGCCGCCTTCTGATCTACGAGGTCAGTAGAGGCCAGAACTCTTACAAAGGAGGATACGTACGGGGGCAGCAGCCTTCTTGGTAGTCTTGGGAGCAGCCTTCGCGACAGCGGGAGGTTCTGATGCCTCATCTTTCTGTTTCTTCTTCTTCTTCTCGGTGTCCTTGGCATCTGAAGGGACGGCATCGGGGTTTTGGGCGTTATAGGCTGCAAGGTCAATGTCGTGTTTCTTCTTCGCCTTGCTATGCTGTTCACGGTAGAACTAGAGGAATGAATGAGTAATGATCCGGTAGATAACACTTGACAGGCACGCACATCCTTCTTTCCTTCTTCCAAGGCCTTCCACTGGTCACCGATAAGTCTGAGTAGTTCCTTATTGTTCATTTCTGGATGTTCCTTCTTGTACGCGGCGCGAAGGTCATTCTGGAAGAGGATGTAGGCAGAGGCAGGACCCTTGGGTGCATTGGGGTCCTTGAGTTTCTTTTCGCGCTTCTTCTTTTTGGGAAGACCATCGTCGCCAATCTCAAGGGCAACGAGCTTGCGCTTACGCGACGGTTTCGCGATTGCCGCGTTCAAAAGTTCAGTGAGACTGTTAATAGTGGTTTCATCGATGGGCACTTCGGTGACAGCCTTTGAAAGCACGTCGGCGAGAGCACTGAACTGAAGTGCTGCATTGTTGAACTGGATTGCGAGCTAGATAGGAGAACGCGTGAAGTGAGCAGACGCGAAGTCGAGGAAATGTGTTGTAGAAGACGGACCTGTGCCTTTTTCTCGTTGAGGTCAAGCTCTTCCTTAGCCTCTTTGGGCGGCATGATACTTTAGAAAAGAGGGTAGTAGTCTTGAGAAAAAAGACAAGGGAAGGTTTCAAATGTGAAAAAATCAACTTTGTTGACACTTGTAAGCAATTATTATAAGCTTTTGTTTGTTGACGATTATTAGGTTTATCGATCCTAATGAAACTCAATTACAACTAATAGGAATCAAGTAAGTTATCGATAGTCTACGTTTTCTATAGAGAAAGTTACGAGCGAACCTTGTGATAAGCTTGAATACCGATCTTGCCTTATCTTTTACTAGTCTTCGAAGCACCGATCCACACGTGTAGTCCGTGCATATCATAAGATAAGATCCCGTGTGTACGGCCTTGGTCGGTACAATGTCCATTGTTGATGATGAATGGAATGGATAACGACAAACGAAAAAGCCCATATGATACGAGTAACGAGTTTGCCGAATTGCCGAAAACATATTATAGCGGAGATTGAAAAAGTAGAACATGGCGGCTGCTCTCAGTGGCGACGAAGCTGACACTCGCACCCTCACTGAGCCAGGTCTCGCAGGCATTTGAGGCCATAGAACGCACTGCAAAAGGTGATAGAAGGCTTGTATACCGTCTACATTTCTTCTCTGCTTTTCCTGCGTCTTGTTGCACAGAAATAAGCCGTTTAGTGTTGCCTAATAACGCTTGAGAACGAAGCACCACCAGAAAAGAAGAAAAACAATCCAGATGGATTTGTATTCGAATGCACAAAGCTGGACCCAGAATTTAACGGGTGGCACGCCATCCACCGACGACTGGAAAGAACAGTCGTCCCCCACAAATGGAGCAGGTGGTCCTGCAGGCGCCTCTGCTGCCCAGCCAAGTCTCGATTTGAGCGACTATGACCTCGCGGGTAAGCATCGTTTTTAAGCGCCAACACGACAAATCATTAAACATCTATCAGGACCTTCAACGTCGTCGTCAATTTCTCCTCCACCTGCGTATTATGGCGGTCCATTCACACCGTTCTATCTGCCTTCCGTTCCCGGGCCTTATAATGCCGTACCTTATGGCTCGATGACATGGTCTAACCAACCAACTCATTTACCCTTGTCCAACTACTCCACTCTGAATGGTGCAACCTCAACTTCTACTCCTTCTTCTCAATCTTCCTCCTCTCAACATCAGTCGCCCACTGCCCAACCGATGATGATCGAGTGCGTTTTAAATCTCTTATACTCTTTACATTCCTCACCCACCCCCCGTAGTCCCGCATTAACTACTATGAATGGATCTGCATCCGAGCCATCCCAACAATATACGCAGTCTCCAACTCATACAGCTCAGTCCAATCCCCAATCTCAACCACGACAACAATATCAATATCAGCATCCTACCTTATCCATTAATCCTTCCTATCTTCCTGCGCATTATTATCCTTCGCATTTAACACAGCATCAACCTTCATCACAGTCTCAAGGCACTCTTTCACCCCATGTTCTTCATTCACCCACCACTACAATGATGGGTCCGATGTCTTCCTTCTACGTGCAGTCACCGTCTACGCCTTCAACTTCCACGACAGCAACGACAGGGACCTCGACTACTGCTCCCGCACAACCACCGATCATATCTATTCAGGCTCGAAAGGATAACTTTACCACTGATATCCGACCTTTTTTACAGCCCAACGCATTCAGTGGTGCACGTGCTATCAGCACTCTTGTTACTCATATTGACGAGTTTGGTTCTGACGAAGTAGAGCCGACGCTACGGATGGAAATCCTCACCAAGATCAGGGATAATGCAGGCAATCACTATTTTCGAGCGTGGTCCGAAAACAGTACTGCCATGGATATTACTCGAGAATGGCTAAAAGCTGCTGCGACCGCCAAGCCTGACAGCCTTTTGGTTGACACCGTAATGCCGTTACTCCATGTATGTTGCACACGCCAAGGCGATGAACTCCCTCTAATAGCGTGTAAAGATTATTGACAGGTTGCCTTTGACGGTTGAATCACTCAAGTCCTCGAAGCTAGGCAAGCTTATTGTCAAGTTAGTCAAGGAGCCTCCAGCTCCAGGTGAGCGCTCGGTTTCACAAATATCCACTCATGCAAGTCTCCGTGAGAGACTACGCGAACTGTGTACGATCTCAGCCTTGCAACCAAAGTTTGCGTGTCTGTCGTATTATTACTACTTGCTTGAGCCAACGAAAATTACATGTATCTAACTTTGTTTGATTTCTGTGTTACCCAAATGGGCAGCTATCAAGGACATGGCATCGAACTTGGAACGCAGATGGCGCCAGTTGGTCGAATCTGCCCAAAAACAGGCAGAAAATACTCAAACTGAGGGTGGGTCACGTCAGTCCGTTGTACTGATAGACAAGCGCTAATTCATCACTCGCAGACCCGAAGCTCAAAAAGCGAAAACCTGTCGACTTGCCATCCACGAAAGCGCCACCACCCGCGAAGAAGGTCGCGATGGCTCCTAGCACGTCCAGCTCGAAACCAACACCGGTGAAGAAGGAGATGAAGCCCGCCACCGCAGCCAAAGATGCGCGCCCCGATTCGTCGTTTTTTTCTGCTCCGAAGCCAAAAGCGAAACTACCAAGCTTCAAGAAAGCTCCTGCTCCTGTCAAGAAGGAACTCGACTTCAATGTTGCGCAACCGTCGTCAATCGATCCGTTCCAGGAGGCATTGAAGTCTATGGGCAAGGGGCGAAGAGGCTCTCCAGCAACGCCCACACCGCCACCAGCTTCTGTGTCGATTACGCCACCCCTGACATCCACGACTTCTGGGAGAACAAAGAGAAAATCTGTAACTTGGGCTCCTGATGGTCAGCTAGAGTCGATCCGGCTAATAGAACGAGCTGTGTACGATGATGACCCTGTTGATGTCAGCATTCTACTCTTATTCTTTATGATGACGTACAGTACATTGATGTCGCGAATACTTGTGTCTTGTTCATATAGGGTGTTCACACTGCCCACAGCCTGCGCGATCTGGATCGGGGAGAGGGCGCTGCTCTACATGCTCCCTTATTTGAGGAAGCTATCGATTGGACGGACCCAATAAGTGAGCAACTAATCATCGTTTTCATCGTTACAACCAGTTAATAACATCTGTAGACCTCGATCTCGATCCCGAATTGTCCCAACGCGGGCAGAATAGTACAGAAAAGATAACTCAGGAGGAGCGTGAGCAGACGGCGTTGGGTGCACTATATATGTCGCAGATACCTGACAGCGCTGGCGAGCCCTCGACTTTGATTGGAGACGACGAGATAGACGCGGAAGTGAGGACCATGACGGTGGGGCTAGAGTGCGATAATGTCTTCTGGAGAGAAGTCGATGTGCCTCAGCCAAGCCCTGCGTCTGTTGCTGAACTCGTAGGTCAATTATCGGGTTTTGATTCGTTGAGTATGCCCAGCACCTCGGGCATCCCGGGGTTGAGCTTTGATCCCGCGCTGCTTTCGGCCATCCCGCAATTGCCCATCGCGCCTGAACAAGTGCAGGAGCTGATGCAACAGGCTCAAGCATTGTTAATCCAGCAGCAGTCTGCAGGCGGTGTGCCGCCCACTTTTAATGGTGGTGGTGGTGGTGCAGATCAGAACTGGACGAATACCAACGGAGCGGAATACGGTCGAGGATATTCTGACAACGGTGCTCGCGGGCGGTGGACGGCGGATAGGGGTCAGTTTCGCGGTCGCGGCCGTGGTCGGGGACGGGGAGAAGAGGGATCGTATAGAACTAGTAAAAGAAAACCATGCAGTTTTTTTGCAGAAGGAAGGCGAGCATCAAACATGACGATTTCTGGTCGTGAGACATGAACTGATCAACGTAATAACAGGTGCAGATATGGTGATCAGTGCGATTTCAGCCATGAACCTATCTATTCATGACACACGCATGGCATAGCTGGGGAACTTTTTTTTTTTTTCACGTGTAGAGTATATGATGATTTGGTAGCATTATACATATAATTCATCGAGCATGTCCTGTGGACGCTGCGTTTTGATATCAGATAATACGTGTCGAGGACTCAAAAAGAAGCACGTGCGCTAGTCGGAGCCATACAATTTTTGTGATTGTAATGATACAGAAAGCTATAAATAAAGCAGGTGGATATGTAAAAGTATGTAAAAAGCAACTCCTACTCGACAATGAGCGTGACAAGATACATCTTCCAGCAAAGATAGAATATCGATATCGAAGCCGTCGGTATATGTACCATGCAATGCGAAAAAAATATGACCACTCATGACGAAAAGCAGAAATCAAATCGACAACGAAGCAACAGATAAAAATCCCCCCACCGACTAACATCATCGCGGCTGTCTCTGCGTCAGCTTTCGTGTCTTTTTTGAAGGCTCAGCGTTGGACTGAGAGGGGGAGTTGGTATCATTACTCTTGCGCTTGAGGGGAGCTGATGCCATCGAAGGCGTTGTCAAGCCAGATTGGGAAGGTGTGGGTGCATTGGCTGGATTTGAAGAGTTTGGGGGTGGTGCTGTGCCAGATGCAGTCGGGGGCCTGGTCTGCTTTTGCGAGTTATCAGCCGAAGGTTGGACGTTTTGAGGGGAGTGCGCCGAGGTGCCAGGATGAGGTACTGACGGTGATGAATGGTACAACGTGACTGCTGGCGAAGCGGACAGCACGTTCATGCTTGCAAACGGCATAAAAGGCGCGTTTGAAGGTATGCCCATGTGGGGGTATCCCTGGGAACCTTCTCGTAGCTTCTCTGCCAACTTGGCAAGAGCGTCTAAAACTACATGTCAGTGAAATGCGCACCCGGATCTAGACAAAAAGTGAATTCACCCATTGGTCCTAGCTTTGTTTCATTCGCAAAAGCAATCAAGTCGGTCATCTGGCTAACACTTTCTGCCAACTAGCATAGCAAGCCACGCGTCAGTAGATAGAAGAGCGGAATCGAAAAGCTGCGCACCTCCAGACATCGCATGGTTGCTTGCGGAATCCCAAACGCGTTCACGGGTTCTCCTGGTATCGACGCGTGGTCGATCATCACCCTCGGTTCTTCCCATATCCTCTCATCATCTACTCGGTGGATAACCGTTCCATTCGGACTTGGTGTAGGCATAGTCCGCACGCGAGGCGTCTTCGGCGACTCTGATTGCCTATGGCCCATCACGGAGTCTAATGCGATGAATTTCTCGTGGTGATTTGCATCGAATTGCAGGTTCTCGAATTTAAGCGAGAATGGCGGTGCTTGTGAGGGGGCAGTGTTGGCGTGAGGTATGAGGACAATGTGGACGGTGAGTGGGCCCCGGAGGGTGACGGTGTACCCGTTGGTGTATCGGTATGTCCAAACAGCTGCAACACACTCTACTACCGCATGGTGCTGCGACAGCAGTCGCTCTCGTGCGCCATCTAGCGAGAGCGTCATGGACTTGACACCAGATTGCGTAGTGACGAGAAAAAAACGGGGCAGGATAGGGACGCCGATCTCTGGTTGTCGGAATGAATTGAGTCAAAATAGATGAATAATTTGAGAATGTATGACTCACCAAAAGGCTTCGCCTCGTTCCGCTGGTTATCTTTCCATAGCGTAAATTTCATTATAGCCTTTGGAGTGAAATAATCTTTCACAACAGTTTCCCAATGCGATAATTGATGTTTCTGCCGGGAAAATCATTGATGGAGGAATGATCGCAATATGAAATGCACATACGGTAGCGTTCTCGGACGAAAGCACTCCACTAAACTGGAGTAACCGAACGAGACCTTGTCCAAGCCCGATTGGTATAGCCATCCTTTGAAGGATTAGCATCAAGAAGGCTAAGATGAGTAATCCGAAATAACTCACATAGGAGGACGTGGGATGGGGGGAGGCGGAGCCGAAGGCTCCGAGGACGGCGCGGCCGTAACGGGAGGTGCAGCAGCAGCACTAGTTGATGATTGTGGCGGCCGTGGAGCTATTGGCTGCTGTCCTGGAGTTGACTGCCGTGTTTGATGAGGAGAAGTCTGTGCCTGCGGAAGGGGTGTTATACGCGCAGAAGCAAGGAGACCGCTAGAAGTTGAAGGCGGAAGCTGAGAGTGTGCCGTTCGGGGAGTTTGGGATGGCCCAGCTTGTGATGACGGTCTTCCAGGAGGACCCTGTGGTTGAGACTGCGGTCTTGGCGGTTGCTGTTGTACGTGACCTACCATGGGATCAGACTGACGCGGGGAATGTTGATGGGGAGGGGGATGTTGTCGAGGTGGTATGGAAGAATGTGCAGCGGACGTAGGATGGGATGGGGGTCGGGGAGGGACGTTGACTTGTGTCGGCATGTTGAAGTTACCGCCAAAATTAGCATCAACTTGCTGCATATGACCGTATTGTTGAGCGGGAGTGGGGAATCCACGGTTGCCTGGATTAGGAATGCCATCTGTCATGTGCTGCTGTATTTCCATGTCGGCCTGGGTAGATGATGGCACAAACGCAGTGAAGGAGGGGTTGGTAGATGATATTCGATTACCTGCGGGACCGAAGCCAGGATTGAAGGGGGGATTCTGAATACCAAGGAACACTCCATCGCCCGGGTTCATCGGACGGTTGCCGGGCGTTTGTGATGGACCGGGCGTACCCATAATCATATTTGTGGGATGGCCTTGAGGAGGACCGGTAGGACGAGGGGAGGAAGATGTGATTGATGGGGGATGATGTGAGTGCTGCTGCATGGGCGGTTGAAAACCATTTGGTGGCATCGTAGTCGGTGTTCCCGCCTGAGGAAGACCAGTTGGTTGACCTAGGCTGCTCATCAACTGGGGTTGTGAAGATGGGGTGCGAATTGGATTTTGGGGAACACCGGGATTGACGGAGCGATTTAGGGCGATAGACATGTCAGGGGACATTGAGCCACCAGGTATGTTTCCGGGCATGCGGGTCATCATTGGCTGGGCGGATGGCTGGCGTAAGTGAGCAGGCATGTTGTTTTGAGGATTCATGGCCTGTAGACCAGGCATGTTTGGTTGTCCAGGATGGATACCAGGAACATGATTGACGGGATTCAAGCCCTGTGGATGGGACGGGACTCTACGGACCTGATGAACATTGTTTGCACCTTGGGACATCATGTTTCCAGAAAAAGGTATTCCTTGAAGAGAATGTTGAGCGAGCGAGGTCATATGGGAAGGGCCGGGTGAGCCAGCTGCTGCAGGATTCATCTGGGGATTCTGTGGTTGCTGATGTGGGTGCTGCTGGTGCTGCTGTATCGGTTGTTGACGACGACGGAAGTCGTATTGAGCGGCTAGCATAGCAGATTGACCTGGTGGACCTGTGGCGAGTAAATTCATTGGTATGTTGTTGGTATTTGGTATGAGTGGCAGGTGATTAGGAGGAGTCTGCTGCTGAGGTGGCTGTTGCTGATTTGGGAGGAAGTTATGGGAGGGATTGATGGGCATTGAGAGTTGGGACATGTTCTGTGAACGAATCATGTCTTGACGAACGTTCATAGACATCTAGCGGGGGGACACTAGAGATCTGTGATACCTGAAAAGAGAAGCTATGGTCTGAGCAAGATATGCTCTGACAGAAGAGAGCAGACAAGGTGAAACTCGGGGATTGGTTGTGAGCACCAAGGAGGGGGGAGTGGGAGGGAGTTTGAGAAGGAGGGACTGGTAAATATGGGGGAGGGGGGGATTATTAGGGACGAGTTTGGACTTTGTGTAGGTGACAGGCGTCGGGAGACGACTCAAGGGCCCAACTTGTTTGATTCTTACTACAGCGCCCACTCTCACACGCAGCCTTCGGTATCCACGTGGTAAGTCAATAAACACAACCGAAAAAAAAACAACACAGCGCGTCCACCACCACAGCCATGGTACGCCAATTCAAGTACCACGAACAAAAATTGCTCAAGAAAGTCGACTTTCTAAACGTACGCTGCCTTCTTTTTCATACCAGATTAACCTTTCTTATTCCATCAGTGGAAACAAGATGCCAACATTCGTGAGATCAAGGTCATGCGCAGGTACCATATCCAGGATAGAGAAGATTACCACAAGTAACATTTCAATATCCTTCCTCCTTCTCTCTTAATCATCTGAGCTAGATACAATAAACTATCCGGTGCTCTCAGATCATTTGCACACCGTCTTTCCATCTTACCCGCTCAGGACCCATTCCGTGCTCGCATGGAGTCACAACTCCTCTCAAAACTCTATGACATGGGCGTACTCAACTCCCAAGCAAAACTGAGCGACGTAGACAACAAACTCACCGTCGCTGCTTTCTGTAGGCGACGTCTCGCCGTTTTCATGTGCATGTCCAAGATGGCCGAAACAGTCAGTGCAGTAAGTCCATCCCCATACCACTCTTGTTCCCCTCTAACCTCTTATGTTCAGGCTGCAAAATTCATTGAGCAGGGTCACATCCGTGTTGGTCCTGATACTATCACAGATCCTGCCTTTCTTGTCACCAGGTCCGTCTCCCAAACTGATCTCCGTTTCCATACTCTGACCCCCACCCCCAGACATATGGAAGACTTTGTCACTTGGGTAGACACATCCAAGTTGAAGAGGACTATTATGGCTTACAATGATGAGGTGAGCAAAATTTGCGACTGCGTAGTTACCACCTATTCTTACCACCTTCCGAAGCTTGATGATTACGATCTACTATGATGCGTCGGCAGCTCATCCCGGACTTAAACCTTGCTTACCTTCGTCAGCCTAATTTTCGATCCCGCCATGACATTGCGCCGAACTCCATCTATATGATATGACGGCAGACCTTCCAACATAACACACTTGCCGAACGCCGCATAAGAATCGCAACAACTCCGCAATCGTCTACATAAGTATTCTCGTGATCATTGTCAATGTCGACTGGGTCCCAATACGCTACTAGTGATATCGTTTTTCTTTTGTCATCCTCATTTATTGGGCTCAGATCAAAACTAGCCAACGTGACGGAGCATTTGTGTAGACTTCGAATAGAGTCATTGGTTTTGGACATTACATCCATGGAAAGTTGTGTTACGATGTAACTGGTTAATTGTTGTTGTAGAAGATTGGTAGACAATTTCATAAAAGAGAATTTGTCTATGGTAGCTCAAGAACCATGAACGTTTCTGCTACTAGTAGATGTGATTCAACATGAAACGGTGATTGTTGCTTACAAGTCCACAAGGTTCGGACACTACATTTGTTCGGAGCCGAAGGAATATTGATAGTTCAAATTGAAGGTCATGACGGGTCACCTGCATTTGAAATAAAATGTGGGACTTATAGTCTGGCGCCCTCTTCACACCCATAATCTAGGCAAACTGCATTACAATCCAATGCTTCTCCGAGTCAGGAGTCAACCTGCATGTTCTGCACGGGTGAAAACAAGATTCTGGTATGATGATATTTTTAATCCAGTAGTAACTTGAGGTGTTCAAATCAAAGTGACAGACCTGCAAGACAGAGCCGCACCTTCCCATACATTACACTCTTCCAAACCCCTCCTGCGGGAGGATGTGGAAGAGAAGATGACATACATCTTCCTGATCTTCCCGTGGTGAATGCAGTAATTGTTTTTGTTATGCTTGTCGATGACGTTCAACAGTCGTAAAGATGTCGTCAAAGACAATGCTGGATGAAGACATGTTAACGTTCATATTTGAATTTGTATTATGTAAGCAGTTAGACTGCACTTCTCAAACGCGTCAAAACTGCCCATTAGGCCAATACCCTTCCTTTTATCTCCAAACATTACAACTATCCCTTTCCAACATTTCTATCCGTCCTATAGAACATTTTCTTGACGCAGGACTCGCACCTACTACTGGTTCAGAGCTCCTGCTTTACAATTCATGGCAGAAGTGGGAGACGGTAACATCAAAGTCGTGGTGCGATGTAGACCCCTCAATTCTCGTGGTGCGTTCGCAAGGTATACCCATGCTCTATCAGACTCATCACCCTCGCCGCTATAGAACTCGCCCGGGGCGCCAAACCGCTCATCCGGATGCAGGGCAACCAGACATTCATTGACCCTCCGGAGTCGGGCTCCCAGCAGGACTCAAAACGCGCTACGGAACGTAAAACAATGGCATTCAGCTTCGACAAGAGTTATTGGTCTGCTGGGCCACGAGATGAGCCTGGGTATTGCTCGCAGCAGACCTTGTATGATGACCTGGGAAAGGAATTATTAGACCATGGATTTGCGGGATTTAATGCTTGTATTTTGGCTTGTGAGCGCTTCTTCGACTGACTCCTCTACGAGAGTGATATGCTGATGCCAACTCATTCTGCAAGATGGGCAGACCGGTATGTGCTTGTAATTTTATTTCGTAAGTGAGTCGTGGTTTACATGCCTCGCCCAGGATCTGGAAAATCATATAGGTGTGTTTAAACATATTCTTGTGAGGCATATTTCTGAGCCATTTCTCTTCGTGCGTAGTATGATGGGCTGTGCGTATGATTAAACGAATGACACGCGTGCCACTTATGGAGAACATTACTAGATGGGCCCGACAAAGGAATTATACCCTTGACATGTTCGGAGCTGTTTGTACGTGTAGAGGACAAGAAGGCTGCAGACCCCAATATCAATTTCACTGTTGAGGTGTCATACATCGAGGTGTGCTGCACGTTTCAAGTCTTGACAGAAATTCTCAACTTTCCTCCGTAGATTTATAACGAGAAGGTACGCGACCTCTTGAATCCGAAGAACACAGGGAACCTTCGAGTGCGCGAACATCCTAGCTTGGGTCCTTATGTAGAGGATTTATCGAAGCTGGTCGTGAGCAGCTACCACGAGATGATGACACTTATGGACGAGGGTAATAAGGCGCGGACGGTTGCTGCTACGAATATGAATGAGACCTCTTCGCGGTCGCACGCAGTATTTACGCTGTTGTTGACTATGAAGAGGCACGATGCGGGGACAAATTTAGATACCGAGAAAGTGTCGCGAATTAGGTGCGCCTCTGAATAGTGTCAATTTGACGCATGTAGCTGACGCAACGCAGTTTGGTTGACTTGGCAGGTTCTGAGCGGGCCAATTCGACAGGCGCAACTGGACAGCGTTTGAAGGAGGGAGCAAATATCAATAAATCCCTTACTACTCTTGGCAAAGTCATTTCTTCTCTCGCGCTTGCCAGTCAGGATAGCGGGAAGAAGGGAAAGAAGGGCAAGGCCGAGGAATTCATACCTTACCGTGATTCAGTGCGTCATCTCTCTTTTGGGGGTACCCATTCACAAACATTTCAAATATTTCAACTAGGTCTTGACATGGTTGCTGAAAGACAGCTTGGGCGGGAATTCGAAGACTGCTATGATAGCTGCTATTTCTCCTGCGGATTATGAAGAGACACTGAGCACCCTGCGGTACGCTGACCAAGCGAAGAAGATCAAGAACAAGGCTGTTGTAAACGAGGACCCTAATGCTAAGCTTGTTCGCGAGCTCAAAGAGGAGCTCGAATTGCTGAGAGGTAGTCTTCATTGTTTCGTCTCGTGCCTTGACAATGACGGCTGATGGGCACTCGTCAGCTCGTGTGGCTACGTCCAGCGGAGAGGATACATTCGACCCACACGTTCCGCCCGAGAAACAGAAGGTCACATACCAAACGAAGGATGGCAAAATCAAGACTGTCACCAAGGCAGAGTTGCAGGATCAGATGGAGACGAGTGAGAAATTGATGCAGAGTTTGAATGAAACTTGGGAGCAGAAGATGTCGAGAACACAGGAGGTACAGAAGGAGCGCGAAAAGGCGCTAGAAGAGCTTGGTATCACAGTAGAGAAGAACCTGGTTGGCGTACACACCCCAAAGAAGGTAAGGATGCGACGCATGAAAGGAGCGTTTGTGCTGATGCGGGTTACTTGCATTTAGATGCCGCATCTAGTGAACTTGGTCAGTCAATTTTTGCGTTTCCTTGGTTGCAAGTTTGGGGTTTTAAACTTTTGTGACATTCTTTTAGAACGAAGGTAATGAGCTTGACCTTACTTATTACTAGACCCATCAAGCTGATCTGGTACATTCTCAGATCCTCTCATGAGCGAATGCTTGATTTACCAACTGAAACTTGGCACGACCATTGTACGATTTCATCTCTACTTGTTTTCTCCTGATTGACGTTGTAATTAATAGGTCGGTCGCCTGGACAGCAATAAACCTGCCGCTATTCGACTAAGTGGTGAAAATATCCTGGAGGAACATTGTTACTTCGAGAACACAGACGGCAAAGTAACCATCCACGCTATGCCAGACAGCGTCACTGTGAGAACAGACACTTGCGTATGCAATTCCCTCTGACCATATTTGCAGTTCTTGAACGGCAAGCAAGTTTCTCCTGGACAGGTGAATTAATTGACTTTTAAATGGAAAGAACTCAATGTCATCGATGTAGTCTTATAAACTGCGTTCTGGATACCGGATCATCCTTGGTAGGAATATCCTTCCTCTGTCTGGTGAACAACTCATTCACGTCTTCAGGGGAGCACCATGTCTTCAGGTTTAATAATCCTGAAGAAGTCCGCAAACAGCGTGATCGCGCTACGGCGAGATCCAACATGCACTTGAGTGTCTCTGCTGCCGATATAGAAGGCGCTGATTCAGTGACACCATCCACTCGCGCGGAGTCAAGAGAGTCTTCTGCGGACGAAGCTGATGTGGACTGGAATTTTGCTCGTCGAGAAGCCGCACTCGCCCGCCTTGGACTGGACCCCGCTCTTGATAACCTGCCAGACGAAGATATCAACAGGCTCTTCGAACGCATTACGAAGGTGAAGACGATGCGAGAACACAACTCCAAACCACGACCGGAAAGCAGCCTCAGTGTTCGAGACGATATCTGGAGCGAATCAGGTCGACCATTTTCAAGTGATGCAACTACAGATGACACAAGCCTTGAAGCGGGAGCAAGTCATGGCACACCTGACGTTGACGGACCTTTGAAGGACGTTCAATACCAACTTGAGTCTCGTCTTCAAGCCATTACAGAGTCGAGCGAAGCAGAAGATTTGAAAGTGGAGAAGGACCATATGGAGCACCAACTGAAAATGGTTCAGCGACAGCTTAAGCGTCTAATAAATGCACGGGCCCGCGGCGAATCTGAGGAGGACGTCGTTCGTTTCGAGCCCGTCATTTATAGCGCGAAGCAGCTAAGGCTCATTCGCAAAGTCCTGGACAAATGGAGAGCCCATCGCTCATTCTCGATGGCAGAAACTGTCCTATCTAATGCCGTGCTTGTTAAAGAAGCCAACGTGATTAGGTATGTTGTTACTCAGTGAATCATCTGATACACACCGTCTCATTCAAATTAGCAAAGAATTGGGTAAGGAAGTGTGTTATAACTTCACAATTGCTTCTGGCGGGTCCCTGGCAGCTCCGATATCTGGCGTTGATACTATCGGAGGATTGGACGGTTTTGGTGACGTCGCAGACCCGAAACTGGCGTCTGCAACTCAGCCTTCGGTCGCAATCAAAGTTCTCGACAAACGGCATAATGCTATTTATACCTGGTCCTTGGATCGCCTCCAGCAGCGAGTCAAACGAATGAGGAACTTGACAACATATATAGACAGACCCTCATATACCCAGCACTTCAGTTCGGATGAACCTTTCTATGACTCTCCTCCACCACAATTCTCGTTCATCGGCAACGCCTTTCTCTCACTCGCACCGCTATCTCGCCGACTATCTTCTACATCAGTTGTGCCCATATTCTGTCGGTATACCGCGGAGGCAATCGGTTCCTGTCGTGTGGATATTAAAATTTCCAGTGTCCTTCAAGCATCGAAGCATGGCACCCCCGTGTCAACCCGCCCAGCATCCCCAGCCCCATGTGCCATACCGCCAGGAAGCAAGATTAGCTTCTTCCTAACCGTAGATTCCATCAAAGGCCTATCCTCACACGACTTCTCAGCACTACACCTCCAGCTGCGTCTGTCGTCCTTCGTGGGACCATCACTCACTAATGAAGAGATATTCTCATCCTCTACCCTCGATATGGAGTCATCTTCTCTGTCGGAGCTCAAGTTTCGACGCACGTTTTCGATCGTGACATCTTCAAAGGTTATCACACACCTGCGCCAGGGATACGCCCCCATAGAATTCTTTGCGGCTGCTAAACCCACATATTTGGAGCGCCTTGAACGCTGGGATGAGATGCGTGAACTCAGGGGCCATGATAAGCCAGCTGCTCCCGATGTCCACACAGACACTCGCCCGACGGTCCCTGCCCAGATGCGGCGCTCAGAGACCGATTTTGTGGTAGAGCAATCCCATGACGTAGTCGCATGGGTCCAGATAAAGGAGCTGGGGGCTGACGGTCAGTATATTCCAGTCCCTGTGCTTTCCCAAAGCAGCCTCGATCCGGGGGTATTCTCTCTACATCAAGGGCTGCAGCGCAGAATTGCCCTCGTGCTTTCATCAGATTCAGGACTACAACTCCCATGGACGGATCTCACAAGGGTACGTCTGGGAAATGTGCGTCTACTCGATCCGAAAGGCCGTCAGCATGACTCGACGTCGAAAGCGTTGGTTACGCTTCCGCTACTTGCAGACCAAACTGTTGCATTCAGACCGGATGGGACGGGAACAATTAGGGCAGAAGCCCTTTGGGATTCAAGCGTCCACGATTCTCTCCTCCTCAATCGGGTCACGTCGAGTGCGCACCGAGTCATTTTGCAGTTTGCATGGTCCGTTGCCGTGGACACGTGCAGCGAACCAGTACAGTTTACCATGGACATAGCCGTCGCCATTCAGACACGAGATGCACGTCCACCGAACCGATTGTTAACGTTCCTTAGCTCGGGAAAGATAACCTCGCGGATCAGCGCAATCTTCAATCTCCGTCTATCGCCTCCTTTGACACGTTCCCCTCAGGATCTGTGGCGCTTGGATACGTCTGAGAAATACGTGCGTGGAGAGGAGCTGCTTAACACATGGAAACCACGCGGCATCTCGGTGGTAGAGGATTACAACCGATTGGTGCTGACAGAAAGACGAGCGGCAGATGTTCAAGCAGTTCGCGTGCTGTTGGCATATTCATCTTTACCTGCGCGCCCTGACCCAGGAACGGCTGTCTGGGGTTCCGAAGCGCTGCTTCGCAAGGCACTGGGTCTCTGGCAAAAACGCTTTGGTCATACTGGAGAAGTAAGCTAATTCCAGTTGATCCTACATATTTTGACCTCGTTATTCCCAGATCATTCTTAGTCAGGTGCCGACAGAATCCAACGGTGCGGTTGCGTCAGCGAAGCCCTCCACTCGTGCGCTCCCAGAAGGAGTGAAACTGAACTCTTGCGCTACACTGGTGCCCCGCAGGCAAGCTTCTGGTCGCTTGAGCCTTGTGACAGTTCCTGGTTTCTAACGCCCTACTTAGTGACGGACCCACGAAGAAAGGTTATCTCATGATTTTGACAGATGCTAATCAGAATGTTTGGGCAAAGCGCTGGTTCGTCCTTCGAAGGTAACCGGTCCCGATATTTGGAATTTCTATGTAGAATACTGATCACGGTTTGGTTCAGGCCTTATTTGCACATCTATACACACTCGAACGAATTGGAGGAAGTCGGTCTTATCAGCCTTCACGGAGCAAATATTGAATGTGATACACAGAAAGAGCTCCTTTTGGGTGTAAGCATTCCCGTTCACGTCTTAAATATACGAGTTCATACTGAAGCACCCATATATAGAAACAGTTCTCTTTTACTCTCTTTACTACTGCGAACTCGCACGCACTTGCCGCACCCTCGTTGAAAGAATTACAGTCATGGACTTCAAAGCTTGACCCTACAGGCACTATCTAATATAGTACGACACCATCGCCGCTTCTTTGTTGCAGATCCTTACCCAGATACCCTTTCCATTATGTTCACCTTACGTATGTTATTCCCTCCGCTACTTCGTAGACAGCTCACGCCATAACTGCACTCGCTATATACCGCAATCATCCCAGGGCCGACGCTTGACAGGGAGAGATATTCTCTTGCAAATACGGGACAATGTTGTAGTACCGCAGTAATCTGTACGTCACACACATTCTCCCCCATGCACACGGCGAATGTTTTTCATCCATCAGTTAAAGTTTCAAAGACTACTCACATGTGGATGATGAATGATGAATGATGAATGATGAATGATACTACATACCTTAAACGAAGTTCCCCGCCTATCTGACATGTTACTTGATTTTCACCTGATTGGCTCCACCGCGCGACGCGTTTGATTGCTTATCTCACGCAGCTATCGCTTCTTTCGAGACCATGCGCTTCTGGGCACCCTCTGTTAGTGTTTTGTGATGTCTTGTACGTTGACGACAAACTCTTAGCCATGTAGAGAATTTTCGTGGTGGGAACAACTTAAGGGGCGACCCAGGAGCGCCTCAATGGCAGGGTAGAAATAGAGCATGACCTTGTGGCGTCCTTCCACGAAAAGGATTGTCCAAACCTAAACTCATATCAGGAAATCTTGTCCTGGACCAACCCTGGTGGACTGCGTGGTTTCGATACTTCCTGTCACTGTCAGTGAGTGCCAATACGGCAGCGACACCCCAACGGTAATACCCGTGCTGGTCAGAGGTTCTATGAAGAAGCTTCTATTCTGAGTTCGAGTGCCTTCAACTTCCATGTGCCGTGACTGCAGGTCTAGGATTGACTGTCCGACATCGGCTGTGCATATAATAGGTGAAGTGCCTCTCGAAATTGTTCACACCTCAGGATCTTCCTCACACGGTGAAAGGCTAATGACAGGACCTCAGTTTGCAAAGTTCCAAATGTGACTGGAGACGAGACCGTCAAGATCTTTCTCACCTTCTACATGAATATGCCAAACTAGAACAGAGTTCAGGCCTCAGGCCTCAGGCCCAACTAGCATCGCATCGCTACTTGTGTCAATGAAGCCATCATTTACTTTACGGGACCGCCGCAGGTCGCCACCAATAGCAAGCTAGTTCCTTCGACCCTTGTTCGGAGCACGTCCCTTACATTCCGACCTAATTCAATGCCAAGTCAATGATATAAGTGGATCGATCATAAAACAATAATATTCCTGTACGAAAATAGGAGAGACAAGTGGTAATGTTGCAAGAATAACGCTATATCGTCGCTGATCTATGCAAGATATCGATACAGTAGTGGGGTAGAACGAAATGTGCGCGACAGGCGCAAATAAGCAAGGAGGACATCGGCGCAATAGTGGGAATTGTAAAGTAGTAGTGTGCACGGCTCTAAGTGCAAATGTATCAACATCTATGAGATCCGGTTCCAGAGTTATACCGCAATCGAATCTTGCCTCACAATTCACCAGGAAGCAGGCAATAAACCACATGAGCTTCAATCACAGCTGACAGGGCAGTCATTCTATGCATGAAATTAGAGAATGCGAGACTAGAAAGATCAAGGACGACTTACTGGACGAGTGAATGTGAGCATGTGGCAAGTAATGTAACCTTTGGCAAAACCAGCGCCTGCGTATGCAAACAGATACTGCCACTTGCGCCGGAAGGCATCGAATTCGGCCTTGTCCTTGAGACTAGGATAGTCTTTGACAATCAAGTCCTGCCTGACGTTGGCGTCAAGACGACGACCCCATTCGCGCAGCGTGCGTGGGTAGTCTATGCATGAATATGGCTCAGTAATGAAGTTTGTCATGTGGAGCAAGAAGAAAAACTCACGTGCTGCATGGTTTTCTACACCCTCGAGGGTGAAACGGGCTTCTGAACCGGTGTTCGCCGCAGTAATGAGTGCCGTGGCACTTGGGAGGCAGGAGTTGGGCCACATGTATCTGCGCATGAAATCCTCAGGCCTAAGGCTTTGGGTGAGCATGTGGTGATGTGAATATGAAATCAACGTACTGGTAACCAGAATACCGAGACTCCGGGAAAGTCGATGAAGTAACAACAACGGTTGCATTGCGAGACTTCAGAGCATAGTCGACAAGCCTGAAGTAATCGTGGTAATGCTTAGAACCAACATGCTATATGATCGGGCGTAAGTCATCGCGGCAAATGATTAGTGATTGATTTCATACCTCAAGCATCTCAATGCTGATAAACGCGTCGAAGGCTTTTTCGAATGAAGGTGGAATTTCGCGGTAATCCATTAAGTGGACACGAATGACATCTTGAAGACCAGCCGCTTTAACGCGTTCCTCAGCAAGAGCCTTCTGTTCCTTGGAAAGAGTCAAGGTATCGACTTCGCAGCCAAAAGTGCGAGCAGCCTAAAGAATCGAGGGGTAAGGAACGGTAGCAGAAGCACTTCTCACGCAACGAACCTCGATAGCCATACCACCCCAACCAGAACCAAATTCTAGGATTCGGTCTCCTGGCTTGACTTTGGCAGCAGTGAGAACATATCGAATTTTGCGGAGTTGAGCGGCTTCTAGGTCGCCAGGTGTGGGACCAGACACCAAATCACCACGAACGCCACCTTCTGCTTCGCTCCATAAAGCGCAGGAGTACATCATCTCTTGACTGAGAAAGGCCTAAGAATCAAAGCTCGTGTGAGAACGCGTGTCGCCGTGACAGCATAAAACATTACCTTGAACAGCTCATTTGACTGATCGTAACTGGCGATGGCATTCAAACGTGCTTTTGAGCGCGTCTGACCGAGAAATGCGTTAGATACGCCGGAAATTGCCGAAGTTATCCGAGAGATAGCAGATGACAAGTTATCCATGCCAGGTTCATTGTCTAACCAAAGCTATTTCCAAGGGTTGAGATGAACTCTTCCGCACTAAAGCAGTTGGCACGACTTACGTCCATGACAGCCTTCAGGTTATCCACTTCGACATCTCCCATCATATAGGCTTCGCTGACTGTAGAACGTTTAATCACCGTTCATAAAATATGACGTAGCATAGCATGTGTACTTACAGCCAAGATCCTGAGACCTGGAAGATTGTTAGCATCTAGTGAAGGTAAAGAGGACAATGGGACATACAATAGAATACGCATCCAAAAGTCGCTGTTTACGACTTTGAGGTAAACATCGTTAGAACCCTTTGAGCGGGTGCCAAAGTGGTGAACACCCTCAGAGTCGGCGACGGTCAAGTGTCCGCGAGTGATGGCTTTCTCCATAACGGCAAGGACTGAGCTTCGCGCTACATTAAACGCGGTTAGGCGAGGTGATAGAAGAAGTTCTCGGAGATGGACTAACCATAGGTGGAGAGGATAGTTCTTGGATTAGGAAGAACGATAGATAGTGATGAAGAAGGACGATAGAAATTGGGAGTTGAGGAGAAAGTCAAAGCTGAGGAAGTTGCTGTGTTCAACATTTTGTATATGGATTAAAGAAAACAGGTATTAGGTAGAAGAAGAACGAACTGACAGAGCGCGGTGAAGGAGGTGGTATGGCATATCCCCCCTGCCTTTTATACGTTAGACCCACGGAGGACCTTGTCATGTCGCTTCGACTGAGACCGGTAAAAATAGAGGTGCATATAGTTTACATTGCACGTTGGATAATTATGGTATATTCACGGGAAATCCAAAGTTTAGATCGAGATTCGGGAATTTTAACGGAGTAAGACTTGACGAGAATATAGATCCGTTAACGGACGGAGAGTCATTCGACTATTAACTCCGCGAAGGGTGACTGACAATGTGCACATGCCCGCATCACCCAGCTTTAATGACGGTGGAAATTTCCGTAAATAAAAATAAAAATAAAAAGGAAGTCCTCTCCTCCTCTAGGGATGTGGATCTTATATCATAGAAGCCATCCACTCAACTTCGGAAGTTTGCGACCTGTACAATGTTCATAGTGAAACGGGTAATCCCAATATTAATTCATTGCAAAACCTCTGAAACTTTGTATGAACCCCATCTCAGGCTCACTACTGCAAGCGACACGTGGCTCCCACAGTCTTCAATTACCCACTCCAGACCTGGTTGATGTGAAATGTCTTTTTCTCATTCCCTCATGATCCTATGAACTGCTTGTTCGCGCCCATTCCTCGCGGCGTTCCCAGCCAGTTCGTGCCTTGGCGTTCTCGTCACAGGTTCGGTCGTTTTACCTCCTGCCTCGCACGGCCTTGTTACAACAAGACACCGCAACAGTGCCACAACTGAATGACATCGCTAGGGTCAGATGCCGCCTTCTTGTTCAAATCGCGTGGCACCTTCAATTGTTCAAATATTATTACACCGCGTGGACGTGCTTTGGTCTCAGCTATTCAACTTTCATCGCGTATCTAAGACTTAATATAAGTATCTGCTCGTCCATGTCAGTTAAGCCATTGAGACCACGTCAAAGTTGAGACATTATGGCGATAGGTAGTTACACTCCACTGCAGAACAATAAGTCAATAACCATGGTCGCGTCCGTGACGCGGCGCTGCCAAGTCACTGACTCAATATTACCAGCCCGTGAAAGGTACGCAATCAGAGTCACACAATCCGCCACCAACCTTCGCCACGATCATGTGTCCCATCGCGTGTTTCTCCAAGTACCTTATTGGTTCGTCACCTTTTGTCGCAACAAGAAGAGTCACCAATGGGATCCCTCCCTGTATGTACTTTAAATTTCATCCCAATCAGAACCCGTTCCGAACTTCAACGGACCAGCCTTCCCTTGCTATACCGTAACTCGTTCCATTCCATTTTATGGGGTTGATCCTTGTCTGCTCCGCAACGGATTCATTTCGCCGACTTTGCCTTGTATTCGCGACAACCGCACAATCGTTCCTGTCAGGGGAGTCTAAGATAATAATTTGCCGCTGTATAGCATCCACTCAACATCCGCGAGTGCGTCGGGTTGTTAGCACACTGGTTAATTGAGCCCACTGATTCATTTTTCTAAACAGTCGGTGAGCGTTAACAGCAACCGATGCTGACAAGCGGAAGTGCTGGATCTCGTTGCTAACTTGAGTTAGTCCGAATTATGAGCGGAACATAGTGAATTGCCTTCTTCGGAGCACTTTCAAATCTGGCCTCGCTGACAACCTCCTGAAGCCTCCTTCCAGTGGAATACATCCAAAGTTGTACGTCTTTCGCTCTGCATTCGGTAAAAATAAGGCCCGACGTCGACATGCCCGCACAGCGGGGCTACAAGCAGTGCGGTTATCGCAGTAATTATGCCATGACCGGATCGTCGTCCGAGCATAAATACAATTGCGGACCGGCAGTTTCCACGTAGCGCCTGCTGCGCTCTGCTGTGTCACGACCGTAAATCGATGGTCCGTTAATTATTGCGGTTTTTCGATTATTATGGCGATTCAATATTGAATCCCTCGTGGTTTTAATTTTCTCGGAAGCTTTGGTTGGCCCTGAATCGTCACTGAAGGAAGGGCATCCCCAAATGATCGTCAAGAAACTGCTAGGTCTTCTTTACTTTTATGTAATAAGAACATCTCAAAAGATTCACTGATTCTGGATTCTTGTGCTCTTTCAGCTGGTGCACCGTCTTTTCCGCCTTTACACTCGAAATCTGCACATGCACTAGATGCTTTTCTGAGAATTTAAAATCGGAGTCTTTGCAGCTCATTAAGCAAACTCTCCGGCCAGCATTACGAGAACGCGAAACCATCTCTTCCCCAGGCACGATGCGGCGTTGGGTGATGACGATAGCATTGTTCATATACTTAAGGATAATGCACGGGCTGAAATGTGCGCTGATGCTCTGGAAAAGGTAATTTTCCACCTGAAAATTTGCAATGGGGTAAGGGGTGATTATCGTCGAACAGTGCCCAGACGGAGAACTCGGAACGTTGGTTAAAGCGCCATTTCGCAACCGCTGACGCTTTCAGTGTTACCAGTGAAGATGCATCAATGACTTGAAGGTTCGGTGACTGCTGAGAATACTCGCCATTCCACCCTCGAATCTCATCTACGGACATGACGACTCCGTGTCAAATTTTACGTATGCAGGAAGCATGCTGTTACATCCGCTCAAAACATGTGCTGATCCTAAGACTTCGAAGAGCATACTGGCAGAACTTTCAACTTTTAAATATCGCTGAACCAGGAGTCTCAATGCTCGCCACAACACTGGAAATTCTGGAATCCAAGCGGATATATAGTTCTTCAAAATCACTTTACTTTCAGGAATCCAAACAACTGTTGCTGTAGACAATTTACGTGCGCACACGAAGCATCGAGGCTTCTCTTCAAGGCTATACCCATATGGGGCCCCTTCTCCGGGAGTAAGGAAAGATAAAGAACAGGTGTCGACGTACCGTCATGCTGCACAATGAATACTTGGCGATCTTATTGACAAAGATGATTTGCGCCGACAGGCTGATTTCTTGTGGACAAGATGTAGCTAAAAACACTACGAGTAATTAGTCGAGCTGTAGTAAAGCCTGTGAGCTACGTCTTCAACGACCCAGTCGAGGCCTTGGATCAGATTAAGACCAGTGACTGCACTGCAGGGCCAGATTTTCCAGTTGTGAGATTTGATCCCGGGCAAATCCAGGGCCTGCGGGGAACGACAACATCATTTAGGCGAACCGAGCGCATGGCGAGGAAGCTTGCCTCGCTAATTTCAAGTTCTGACAGTGAACCGTTTATGTCTTGTTTGTTTGCGAGGACAAGAAGAGAAGCACCAGATAACCGCTAGCGAGCCCTTTGGTCAGCTGCTATCAGGGAAAGGTGAAAGACCACGATACATCTTCGAGGAGAAGGTTATGCAGTTCCACTCTGCAGTCTTGCATCCGCATTCTGTCACCTGAATCAACTACCCAAACAATGGCATCTGTTTGTTCAAAGTAGTTGCGCCAATATGGTCGAAGCGTTCGTTGACCGCCTACGTCCCCTGATAGCACGTATGCTCATGTCACGATAAAAAACAGGAGGAAAGTGTATTCACTAACAGATGTTGAGGGTATATCTGAGACGCATGGCACGAAGCCGATCAGATAGAGAAGATTCCTCTCAGTGAGAGATAATCCAAGTTGAGTTGCTGGGCTCACTTTCTGTGAATGAACGTCTTAATATTGAAACCGAGCGTGGGGCTCACGCTGGATATGTCTTCCCCATTGATCTTCTTGAGAATGGTGGTCTTACCGGCGTTGTCCAGTCCTCTGGGCGGTTGATGAGTGGAGGATAAACTCGGAGAAGTACGAACGGCTTTACAGGAAAAGAATTCTCATCTCCCTTTCTTTTTGCCTGCTCTTACGAATGATTGTGAGTAGGCCCATGGTGATAATGAGACTGATTGTCAGAGGAAGCAAAGTGCTACAGATTTCCACATCCAAATTCATTGGCAGACTCCACAATTGGGCGCCAAACACTGATCAATTATTATCCCGATGATATACCGAAACTTCGTAATTACAGACTTCTACGACGGTACTTCGATTGCTCTTTATTCTGCTAAGAAACACCGCAATTACGGGCGTAGTAGACGATATAGTATGATTACAATCGTGATGCAGAGTTTACACAGGTAGTTTGACCCCAAATGACCACCAAGGAAGTTGGCCTCGTAGTCTGTAGAGCGTACGCAAGAAACGCTCGCTATCATAGATGTGTCAATTTGACTTTGTGATTTGCAATACAAACCATGCTGCGTGTCAAGTGACATACTCACCACCCCCAACTGATTGGGCGAGAATCGTCGCGAAGGTTCGATAATCTGCGGAAGCTGACGGAGATCTGCACCAGTAGGTGCATTCCCGCACATGCACGTCGATATCTTCGACAGGATCTGGAGCTGTGACAGCTACACTATGTGCGGAGTTTACGAAGTCACCTTGCACCAATTGGATTTGCGTCGACTCGTCATAAAACATGAGGAGATACATACCAAGTCTCTGGAGACTGTTCATTTCACTCCCGAAGGCCTCCGGCTAGCGGCCAAGGGCATCCATGGATGCATGACGCGACAATTCTTTTGCTGACGTGGAACGTAACCTTGGAAAACATACATACGACTACATAATTGAATGAAATGACACGATGGTGTATATCAGCGGCGTTTAGCATGTAACAGAAGAACTAAGGATTGACTCACATGAACTTCATTCTAGAATATGGCCACGAAAAGGTTGAGTAGTACGGCTTTGTAGGCGATTGTTAGTGAATTTGGCTGCACCCTCGCGACCTGCTCTTCCGCTCGAAAAGAGCCCCGGTGAAAGCTTTGATGTCCTGGAACGTACAGGATTGTCGACTGGCGTGAAACCAGTCCATGATGCAAACAACTGGATGCAGTAGGACTCACGGCCAGGCGTTCGATTGCTGGATGGACTGGACATTCGCTTGTGACGCCTTCGAAAGAACGTCAGAACTCGCTTGGCCACCGCTGCGTCCCACCGATTGATTGCCATCTGTGTTGCATTGCTCGGGAATATTGTGGACATGTGAGCCTCCTGCGCCCATAACAGAAGGCGAAATCGATCAATTTGACCAGTTTGACACCTATAATTCGGTCGGACCATATGAGGGTCCCTGTTCACGATTCAATGCCTTTGCTTGGCATATACGGGAAATTCTTGGTGCTCGCAACGTGCATAGTTCGCGAAAAAGGTTCCGAGGCAACTTTTATGACACCGAGACGGATCGAATACTTTTCAAGATTAAGAGGTGACAACAGATGGAAATAAGTACGGAGGTTATGCAGAACTTGTCGCGACAAGGAAAGTATTGGGATCCGTGTGATCAGGATTTGGGTGCTGACAATGGATACATGAACTCGGACTCGGGACATGTTTGCTCATTGACGATCTTATAGCCAAATAACGGTTTGGGAGTCTCTTGAAACTTGACAGTTTGGTTGTATCATGCTCCTGCATGAATTGTTAAGATGGCGTGTGCAGACACGGTCTAGAACACCAACTGACATCATGCGCATAGGAATATTGCCCATGCAGAACCCCATTCAAGTTCGAATGCTGCCTCGATGCCAGCATGTTCATGAAAATGTCATTATTGAAATACTCAGAATATGCAGACGAAAAATAAGCGGAGGTCGATGAGGCGGGGGGTGTTGACAACTTCAACTTGGAGTTGAATCTTGTACAGACGTGAGAAATGATTGCCTAATAACTCACGGGAGGTCATTGCACTGATCATATCTGCCAAGCTGCGGCAAGATATTTGAGCCCAAAGGCGATCTTCTGCTCAAAACATTTCTATTCGACAAGCGATTGGCGATCGTATCCACCATGGCGCCAAAAAACAAAGGAAAGAAAGGAAAGAACGACGATGACGACTATTGGTGAGCCCATTGCCGTTGATGATCTGCCCGAGCACTCTCAAGTAACGGGATTCTCAGGGAGACGGCCGGTGTATCAGTGGAGAACTACAACGTTGCCGGTGACAAGATCGGGAACCCTGATGACGATCATCCTCCCGTTTCACAAGCCGCGCAAGCTGAGGATGAGTTCCCGGAGCCGGACCAAAAGAAGAAGAAAGGGAAGAAGAAAGAGAAGAAAGACGAGGACGTCGCACCTACTGCTGTTATAGTGCCCGAGGATGGCGTAGATGGTGAAGAGGCGGACGATGGGGAGACAGACCAGAAGAAGAAGAAAAAGAAGAAGAAAGGGAAGGATGCCGCTCCTGACGCTGCCCCGGCCCCCGCACCTACTGCCGCGCCAGCAAGTCATGCCACTGCTACAGCCGTGGAGGACGACGAAGATGGTGAGGGTGCAGATGCTGGGGAGACGGATCAGAAGAAGAAGAAAAAGAAGAAGAAGGGGAAGAAAGATGATGATGTCGCTCCTGCTGCTGCCCCAACGTCCGCACCTGCAAAGAAGGCCAAAGGCGGCCTTGGCGCCTTGAAGGCTATGATGGAGGAGAAGAAGAGACTCGAGGAGGAGGCGCGAAGAGCAGAGGAAGAGGAACGGAAACGCATAGAGGAGGAGGAGAGACAAGCGGAAGAGGAGGCAAAGCGGAAAGAGGAAGAGAAACAGAGGAGGAAAGAAAAAGAAAAGGTATGGTCCAGCACCCAGACTCAGTGAATTTTTCTCATGGGCCTCTTCAGGCCAAGATCGAGCTGGCCAAGAAGGAGGGCCGATTCATGACGAAGAAACAGAAGGAAGAAAAGGCAGCTGCCGAGCTTCGTCGGCAGGCCCTCCTCGCATCTGGTGTCCAGATTGAGGGGCTCCAAAAGCAGCAGCACGCGGGTGTTTCAGGAAAGAAGGTCGTGTCCGGTAATAAGAAAAAGAAGGGTCCTACTGTCAAAGAGTCCTCAGTTTCACCCACTCTCGAGTCGAGACCAGAAACTCCAGAGGTTGTCCCCGAGGCTTCTGCCCCTTCTCCTGTTGAATCCGCCACTGAGGAGGAGGTTAAATTGGACGGTGTCAAAGATGAATGGGATGCAAGTAGCGGTGATGAATGGGATGAGAGTAGCGATGAGGAGAAGCAATTGGAAGTTCAGACTGACGTTAAGAATGACTTGGCTGCATCCAGTTCACCACAGGCATCTAGTGCAACACAGGCACATGTGGCTGCTCCAGATGTATCCAGTACGACACGAGCACATGTGACTGTTCCAGATGCACCCAGTAAAACACGAGCGCATGTGGCTGCCCCAGATTCATCCAGTACAACACGGGCACATGTGGCTGCCCCTACTATGCACAGTAAAGATAATCTCCGCAGTCCCATTTGTTGTATTCTTGGACATGTTGATACCGGTAAGACAAAACTGCTGGATAAGGTGCGCCGCTTTTCTTGTAAACTTTACTCAGTTGCTTATACCATTCAGATTCGTCAAACAAATGTGCAAGAAGGCGAAGCCGGCGGTATCACACAGCAAATAGGTGCTACGTACTTCCCGGTAGATGCGATCAAGACGAAGACCGCAGTGATGAATAAGGCTGGTCTTTTAATTGATCTAACACTGCTTTCTTTCTGAACAAGGAGGGATACCAGGACAACTCCCAAGAATACAAGATCCCCGGATTGTTGATTATTGATACACCCGGACACGAGTCGTTTACTAACTTGCGTAGCCGTGGAAGTTCCTTGTGCAACATTGCAATCTTGGTGGTAGATATCATGGTACGCTTCAATTATTTGCTAAAGTCCATATTTTTATTATCCGCACCAGCACGGCCTTGAACCACAAACTCTCGAGTCGTTGAGATTATTGAAAGACAAAAAAACGCCGTTCATCGTGGCCCTCAATAAGGTGTGTTTACACATAGCCTTTGGTGTTTGTTTTAAGTTTCGTCAGATCGACCGGTTATACGGCTGGAAAGCAACTCCCGATGGCGCCTTCCAGGAATCACTTGCCAGTCAAAAACGATCGGTGCAACGGGAATTCGAAGATCGTGTGCAAAAGACTATCCTTGCCTTTGCAGAGCAGGGGTTGAACGCAGTCCTGTACTACGAGAACAAGAGTTTTGCCCGAAATGTTTCACTTGTACCTACCTCCGCCATTACCGGAGAAGGCGTTCCCGACATGATCATGCTATTGGTTAATCTCACCCAGCAACGCATGAGCGATCGCTTGATGTACCTCTCGGAGCTGGAATGCACCGTCCTCGAAGTCAAGGTAGTAGAGGGTTTGGGAACAACAATCGACGTCATTTTGTCCAACGGTGTCTTACGCGAAGGTGACAAAATAGTCTTATGCGGTCTTAATGGCCCGATTGTTACCCAAGTCCGTGCGTTATTAACACCCCAGCCGCTTCGTGAGCTGCGGATTAAGGCAAGTGTGCGATTTGGGATGTTTGCAATGTGGAATTCATATCCTCCTCTTAGTCAGCGTATGTCCACCACAAAGAAGTCAAGGCAGCACAGGGCGTCAAGCTTGTTGCTCCTGATCTCGAGAAAGCTGTTGCAGGTTCTCGCCTCCTTGTAGTTGGGCCAGACGATGACGAGGAGGATATGCTGGAGGAGGTCATGTCGGATCTGACCTCTCTTTTAGACTCTGTGGACAAGTCAGGTCGCGGAGTTTGCGTGCAGGCCAGTACGTTGGGGTCTCTCGAAGCGTTGCTCGATTTCTTGAAAGTCAGCAAAATTCCCGTGTCGGGGATCAATATCGGTCCCGTGCACAAGAAAGATGTCATGCGCGCTGCCACAATGTTAGAGAAGGCAAAGGAGCTTGCAGTCATTCTATGTTTCGACGTTCCTGTTGACAAAGATACAGAGAAGCTCGCCGAGGAAATGGGCATCAAAGTGTTCAAAGGTTTCAGGTTTCATCTTACTTCGGTGACTGTTCTGACCGTTGTGCAGCTGATATCATCTACCACTTGTTTGATGCTTTCACCGCCTATAATAACGACATGATGGAGGCGAAGCGAAGAGACGCGGCTCCACAAGCGGTGTGGCCATGCAGATTGAAAACCATCGCATGCTTTTGTAAACGCGATCCCATTATTTTGGGAGTCGACATCTTGGATGGGACTCTTCGGGTGGGCACTCCGCTTTGTGTTGTCACAGTCGATCCAACAACACAGAAGAAAGAGATCATCGACCTTGGGAAGGTGTAAGTACTTCGCCTCAGACTTTCTAGGTGTATCGCTCACAATCCCGTAACAAGCACATCTTTGGAGATCAACCACAAACCATTCGATGTAATTCTCTCATCCTGATGCTGGCACTGTGTTTCTGAACCTGCAGTAGATCGTCAAGAAATCTCAAGCTGGTGGTGGCGTTGCTGTGAAAATCGAACACGCTGTTTATGAGTCTGGAAAAATGTTTGGCCGACATTTCGATGAAAAAGATGAACTCTTTAGTCACATCACACGACAGAGCATTGATGTTCTCAAGGTTTGGCTGCACATGAGGATACTGTGGAATTAGAGCTAACATTGATTTTTAGACCTCCTTCAAGGCTGATGTTTCCACTGAAGAATGGCTCCTCATCAAGGCTCTGAAACCCGTAAGCCCTAAAAATCTCTGTTCTTTTGTAATTGCCCAAACGTTGTACCTCAGTATCTTAATATCACATGAGCGACGACGGTCAGTAGCGCGTCGCCGGGCCGGAAGTGTCTCTAATTGACAACTGCGGGATTTTACCATTCGGAGTTACAATTACATTGATATATCACTCCAGTGTATCTATATCACCCCTCGTAACTTCATTCTCGTTATCTCCCAGTTCATCTACCAGGATGTCCACCCATTCCAGCATTAAAGCACAGTCAGACAATGTTGCTGGTAACAGCGAAAGTGGATCTGTCACAGACCAGGATGCCCTGCAGCTGGTAATTCGCTCTTACGACAGAAGGGAATGACCTTGCAGGAGATGACGCGTTTGGCTTCGCTGAAACAATCGGTAACGTCGATTTAAAGTGATAAACTGGATGGCTGCGGGTATCCTTATTGGTGATTGGATCGTTTTTTGATAATCCCGGACGCTGTCTGGGCAGTCATTAACGTCTAAGTTGCAATAGGGGTTGAGATTATACCGCTCGAACCTGAACAGCGCTCATACCTGCGTAGGGAAGCCCCCAGTGTCACTTTGCTATTTACACTCCTTACGAGGAGTCATACATCTTGTGCTGACTTTGTCTATTTTTCATGATTGCAGGCACAACTCGGCTATAAACAGGTGAGACTATATATGGTCATTTCCCCCTAAGTACCGTACCTCACCTGCTTTAGGAATTAAATCGCAGCTGGAAGCTGATTGAGAGTTTTGCGGCAAGCTTTGTTGCCCTGAACTTCATCGGTGGCGTCAGGTATCGAACTATGGTGGTGACTCATGCTATTACTGACATCGTTTTGATAGATCTTTTCTCTTCCTCGGACTTCTTGCCGGAGGTCCCGCAGCGATATGGTTTGTCTATTGTTATGTGTTTTACTGGCGTATTCCTAATCCAGCACAGGTCTTCCTACCTTGTTACGATAGTCTTCATGCTCATTACAGCCGCTGTTCTTGCCGAGATCTGCTCTGCATTGCCACTAAGCGGCTCGATCTACATATGGGCCGCGGAGAGTGCTGGTCCCAAGCATGCCAGATTTTTCGGCTTCCTGGTTGCTTGGTGGGCGTGTACCGCATGGATGACGTTTACCGCTAGCAATTGTCAAGTATGTCTTTGCTGAGGTTTATGGCGACGGTGGACTCAATTCCAATTTTATAGACCACGGCCAATTACATCGTTTCTCAACTTGCGGTTTGGGAGATCAACTTCCCTGGAGGTGTCGGAAATGGCAATATTCAATGGCGCGTTCTTATCTGGGCGATATCAGAAGGAATGTTGTTGTTGTCTGTGGCTATGAACTACCTTCCACCAAAAATGTATTCGGGTGTCTTCAAATTTTCCATCGCCTTGATGATGCTTGACTTTTTCCTATGTCTCATCTGGTTGCCTATTGGTGTTTCGAATACATATGGTTTTCGGTCCGCCAAAGATGTTTTCACTATGACCTGTACGTTCGTGCGCTCTGCGAACGTCGTAGCTTCATTCATGCTGACACCGTGACAGATAACGGCACGGGAGCCCCAGCCACATGGAATTGGCTCTTATCTTTGTACGTCGACTTCAATCTCAGTGATCATTTAATTATCTGAGATACATCTAGCTTATTCACAGCGGGTACTCTGACAGGCTTTGACGCCTCAGGGCATATCGCCGAGGAGACTAAGAATGCTAGGTATGATCTCTGATAATGTCGCAACGATGCTCCTATTTAACTTCTCTCAGTGTCGTTGCTGCCAAAGGAATTTTATGGAGTGCAATCGCAACGGGTGTCCTGGGCTTCATCACGACCATTCTATTTTTGTTCTGCACACCGGACCTCGATACCGTGTTCTCCCTCGATGCGCCGCAACCGTTTGTGCAGATCTACGCACTCGCTCTTGGAAAGAAGGCTAGCATTTTTATGACAAGTATTGCGGTTCTTGGTTTAGTTATGGTGTGTACTTGCTCTTATGAAATGGTTGAATTTTTCATCAGCTGGCTTATAGAACACAACTGTTGCTATCGTCGCATCTTCGAGGCTTGTGTTCGCGGTTGCAAGAGACGGAGTCTTGCCATTGTCGGGATGGATAGGCACTGTGGACTCGAAAGGACAACCTCGTAATGCAGTGACCGTCATTTACATCTTCGCTGCCATTGTTCTTTGTACAATCATTCCCAGTCAGGTTGCGTTCACCTCACTGGTCTCAGCTGGCGCTGTTCCGACGATTGCGGCATATGGCCTTATCGCCTTGCTGCGCTTGACGATGACACCCAATCGTTTCCAGTCCTCTCATTTCAGGCTTGGAAAATATGCCAAGCCATTCTATGTTTGTGCCGCCTTATTCAATGCCCTGGTATTTGCGGTATGTTACTTTCACTCAGTCACAAAGATTCAACTAAGTTTGTGTCAGGTCGATATATCACCTTTCGTATTCCCTGTGAACGCTGAATCATTCAATTTTGTGAGTCTTGTAGTTGTCCTGATCAATTCGTCTAATAACCTTCTTGGAAGTCCATCGTGATCTTCGGTGCAATTTCCATTTTTGCATTCCTGAGTTGGTACTTCATTCCTGAAGACAAGTGGCTTAGGAGGGACCAGGTACTCAAGGCACTGGAAACAGTCGGTGAGGATGAGTGATGCTATCTGGGAGCGCAATCCGGAAGTACGTAGATTATGCAGAATCTAGTACATGAATATCCACCCTCAAATGGGCTCCAGTCCCAACAGTCCTTGACATGCACCCTCTATATCTGCAATCTACATAACGTCTTTAGTTCGTCCAACGAGAATAAAAGATCAAGACGGACCTCCTTTGGTGCGCTAACGCTGAGAACTACTGAGTGTTTCTCGCCTACAAGGACCTCATCCTGTAAGGTATGTCAGATCTGTAGAATATCAAATATCGTAGCCAACCTCAATCCGAATGCCAATGTTGTGGAAATGCTTTGGAAATTGAGCGGTAGGTGGGACATATATTCCTGAGTGGGGGTTAAGATCATCCTTAATACATCACTCAAATACTTACCTGGCTCTACGGTGATGACCATCCCGGCTTTCAATCTTGCAGGAGTGGTTAATTCTAACTTCAATGCAACACTTTGAGAACTACATACGTTCCTCCTCGGTCTGAATGTGATGATTCATGCAAATCTAGGGAACCCCCCTGTATCAGACCCAGAAAGTAATAACAGACAGTTACGCACCAATCCCAATCGGATGACTGAGGAAATGGGGGTAAAGTACTCTTTCTAAGTCTCCTGTATGAAGGGTAAATCCTATTTGTTTCAGCTCTTGTTTGAGGAGGTCGCAAGATCTTCGATGTAAATCATGAAGACTCAATCCCTCTGCCTCCGTGCAGAGCCCCACAAGAGCCTTCTGTGCAGATAGTACTGCGCTATACAGCTCCTTTTGCGGAGCTGTAAAGGAACCATTGGCTGGGTATGTACGGGCTTAAGGGCAGCCAGATGTATGAGTGACGTATCAAAAATATAATTAGTAGCACCCACTGATGTCAGATGCGTAACCGCTTAACAATGTCAAAAAGTGTCAAAAAGAAGAGCGCAACAACGTACTTGTATTCGCATCCAGCATCCATTAAAATCATCTCACCATCTTGCACAAGCTGATTATTTGATGTATAATGTATGATGAGTGCGTTTGGCCTTCACCGTACAGTAAATTCTTTGTGACGTGCACTCGAAAGACTATAACTCACCCAGAAGCAACAACTGGGACGTATGCAAGACGCTGTGAGCCCGATAGACAACACAGGTATTCAAAATGAGCAGCTAGTGCACTTTCCGAGATTCCAGGTCGTGTAAAGCGCATGGTCTTTGAGACAAAAAATATCAGTCAGATTCGGGCGTGATATCATTCAGGATAGTGACCTTTGCATGTGAGCGACCACTAATGTCAGCGGCTGTTCTCATGACCTCTTGCTCGCAGACGCTCTTAATGGATCGTAGTTGGGCAATAAGAGGAGCAAGGGGTTTCCGTCGGGAGCTTGACAGTGACTCCACGACAGTCTCGTACTCAGATCGAGGATTGACAGGTGGCGAAAGGTACCGGAGTAACGACTTGGTGGAGCGCACATTCTTGCGCGAAGACTGGGGGAGGTCAATGTAAATGTTAGAGTAGAGGCTTATCATAGAGCGCAATTGGTCCGGAAAAGACTGTATTGTGAGCGCGTCGTCCACTTTAAAGATATTCAGGGCATCATCAAAACCTGTCCTGAAACGACATCACTTCAGGACGTTATATCGGTCAATAAATGTACCTTGGGCCTTCCCATTTCTCTTTTGCAGAGTCCTTCCCATTTGAGAACAGTGTCATTCTATATCCTCGAGAAGACGAATTCTTCTCTTGTGGGGGGTCAGTGGAAGCGAGAGGGTAAAGACACCTTCGTACCTAGGACAACAGCGGAATCGGGCTCTTCAAAACCGGTGAGATACCAAAAGTCAGAAGCTTGGCGGTATTTGTAACTTGAAGACACCACGTCAGGCAAGCAAACAGCGCAGACCTTGAAGTCCTACAATATATCTTGAAGAGCGTTTCAGTCTGTTGAAAGGATGAAAATATAATTTTCACATACTTCCGCTCATATATTTTACTGGTGCAGCAATTAGAACCACCACACTATTGTTAGGTAGGCTGTCCATGAGGTCTTTCCGACGCCGCTCATATTCCTCGGATGGAATTCCTGGTGTAAGTTCGTTGGGCCTAACTGTCTTGTCTTTGATAAGGCGTATGAGGTGAAATGGAAGGCTTAAGCTCACGGAGGTGCGGGTGTGACTGAAAGAGTGGTTGGCCATAATTTGAGGGCTTGTGGTCATGATCTACGACTTCGGAAGCATATGTTCTGAAGGGCACGTATGTTTGGCTCCTAGGACATCTTGTAGCGACTGCTCGGAAAGCTGGCAGCAACGAGCGGAAGCTGGAAGACATGATTGAAGGTGTAGATATTTATTTTTCTCAGTTAATAAACAAAATAACTGCCAAGTTCAAATTGGGATATTGTCTTCCCCACACAATCACGGGCTTGTTCAAGTTGCTTGGGGCTTTCTGATGTGGCACATTCCTCTGACCAGCTGAGGCATGGACTTTCCCTACCTACAGATTCCATTCATACTCACCGGCAATCATGGTCTACGAATGGCAAAGATTTGGTAGGCGAAGTCTCGATCTCGCCACAGCAGCGACCTCCCTTACTTTCACCGCAGTCAAGGGAGCAACGCGACTAGGGGTGAGCCGAACAGGGCTAACTTTTCGCTACAAGAGCTCATAGTTCTCCATAGTTCTCAGTTACTCGGGATGCAGCGTCAAGTGTTGTGGGCATCGTTGCTTCCACCCTCGATCACGCAATATTCGGTGGCAGCGAGGTCGCTGCTCCAGTCCTAGAAGGCGCGGTTACCACCGCTATCACCTTCGCCGAGAGACTTACGCTTGCTCCCATATATGTTGGGGAGTATATTTCATCAGCGTCGCTACGAGCAGCTTATGGCTCAATCGACATCCTCTCCACCATCTTCCCTGGCAGCAGCGAAGCCTCCTTCTCTTTGGCATCATTCATTGACCTGGTAAAGCGTGAGTGGGATCTTCCTGGTTCACACGAGCATATACCAGGGAGGAAGTATGGAATCACAGAAGTCGCTAGAGCTTTGGTTGCATGGGTGGCTCTGCAGGGTGTCACTCACGAGTGGCAAGAGCAAAATTGGTTCCCATATCTTCGCGAGATTCAGTTTCATGACCCATCCACCGCCCCTCATCTCAAACGTATACCTTCGCGAGTTCGAGTAACGTCTGATGTGATATTCCCCGGGCATCGAGGACAACTGATATCTGCAGACATCGGAGAGGCACCCCCTACATCTCATACCCGTTCCAGATCTCCGAGTGTACTCTCGAGACTGTCAATGTCATCCATGTCCTCTTTTAGATGGAAAGACCCGCACATAGATGTGCCACAAAAGTCTATGGCTGAGCTAAAGACTAATTTGCGTCGGTTTTCAAAGATGGTCCTCGCTGGCTATGGAGGCGCAAGTCTTCTCTTTTTCGGAGTTCCGCTGCTGCCGTCGTCCCGCAATTCAAAGCCACCGACCAGTAGTAACGAAAAGGATGCAGAAGAGGCGCAGCTCCAAAATGCTGTTAATGCGGCAGAGGATGAGATAGAAGGAAAATCGTCACCCAGTGAAACGGACAATTTGGAGTACTCCTGGTGGGACATATTGATGGGAAAGCATGATAAGGAAATTTTTGAAAGGTCCGTGCACGGGGAACATGTAGAGCAACCGAACGTACAGGCAAGGGCCCGTGCAACAGCTGTTGTCGGGATAGAGCGTCAAATGCCCAGATTCTGGGTCTTGACTGACCACGATAGACACCAGGTTGTACTTGTTTTACGAGGTGCTTTATTTCAGAGAGATGCTTCCTGGCCCCGTGCTTACCATGACCTTACAGGCACAATGTCACTCAATGAGCTTGCTGTTGACCTGACTTGCGAACCGGTAGAGTTCGAGCCTGCATCTACTACGTCTCCCGAAGACGCTGGTGACAGCATACCATTCCCTGGATCAACTAGAAGAACCTCCCGGAGGCGTTTATCTATTCTCTCCACCATTTCGCATCCCAAGTACTACGTTCACGGAGGGATGCTTCGCATGGCCCGTGTGATGGGCGAGATTGGCAAACCAGTGCATCTCGCCGTTATGGATGCATTGACCCGCAATCCAGGATATGGTAATTGAGTTTGTTATTATGATAACCGTCACAGCTGATCGCAAAAACTAGAACTTATACTTTGCGGGCATAGCCTGGGGGCGGGTGTTGCAGTTCTCTTGGCCATGGTAAATGCAAACGTCAAGCTCTGGATTCTGTATATTGACGTTTGCCATTCAGATGTGGGCAGACCCTGCAACTTGCTTGACAGTGCCTTCGAGTGGCCTACCACCAGACCACAGCGTTTCAGTTTACTGCATAGGACCCCCGTACGTTATGCATCTTCGTTGACTGGTATATGATTCCTGAAACTTTTCCTAGTTGTCTGACGGATGCTGCGCTTAGCCGTTTGGCGTCGAAACTGGTCACCTCCTTTGTATGCTCAGATGACATTGTGTCTAGACTATCACTCGGTTCTGTCCGGGACATTCGCAATGCAGCCCTCTGGCTGTGTGATGCAAACGACCGGAATGGCGGTAAGGAAGGATATTCAGTCATTACCAATAGAATTAGACGATGGAAGGCTGGTGATGGGTCTCCAGATGATTTTGATTGGGTACGTTCTATGCATCACGACGATGATACTGGTTGAATTAATGCATGACGTAGTTTCTGTCGATGCGGAAAACCCTTGAAGCAAACATGCAGATGGCTGATCTATTCCCACCTGGTCGCGTTTTATGGGCTGTCAGAGACTGTGACCTGCACCCTTCGCATCAGTCTCAGCAGCCCAACAAGGATCCTGACCAAACATTGAGGTTGTTCGAAGTCTTGGATATTGAGAAAGTATTTTCTCAGGTTGTTTTCTCAAAAAACATGCTTGGGTACGTTTGACTGGCGCTAGTGGATGACATACTCACGTCCCTTTGCTAGGTCCCACATGCCTCATCGATATGATCAGGTCCTTCATGAGCTGCTTTGATTCCTCTGTCACTGCTTAGGGCAGGCTATAGATACGATGATTACCCCCTTACTTCAACATTACCCCTTTGCATCACACATAACTTTTCGTCTCGACTATCTCACACGACAACCCTACCGAAGCTACTAATTGTAGTTTCGATGTCCGTACATCATGCATGGACTTTTTTTATATCCTGTCAAACTTAAAGTGCACATGAAGTAAATATTTCACCTGGGAATTTCAAAATTCAAGAGTGGCTGATTCACGCATCCGATTTTGAGTCCATCGGATGTGTTCGCATTACTCTATCTACAAGTACGGTACGATAAAACAAGACGGAAATGGAAAGAAAAGCAGGAAAAGAAGGCAGCAACCAGTACGCAAACATGCGAGAAGTATAGCTGCGAACGGAAAAAAACACGGTCCCGTCAGAGGGTAGTGGCAGTACGGGAAAGGCACGCGATGCAGATAGGCCAGCAGAGTCAACCGCTCGGACGGGCGATGATTGGTGCAAGGTGTTATCTGCATGACGATTGGCGGCAGGTGGCAGGTGAATGTTGAATATTAACGTCCTCGTCAACGAGTGCAGTGTTGGCAGTGCTAGGTTCGGACGCCAGATTAAGGGAGTAGGAGGTGAAGGTAGATGCGAGGGAAGGTTGATGGCAAAGTGTGTCTGCAGGGTGAAATAAGTCGAGGCAGAACGCAAATCACTTACCGGTGTAGAATACCAGCCACAGGTGCATAGGCTGAGGGCGGCGGGGGTGGCAAACCATGCTGCAGCGTGTTACAACCCGGGCAAACGAAGTGACGGGTGCCGCGTGGACCAAGGCTGGGAAACTGCGCGAACGGTATAGCGCACACGATTGAATAGGAAGACATGGAGTATTTTGAGTGTCATTTCATGCATAATGTCACAGGTAGAGCATACTACAACCTCGATTAAATCATACATGAATACATTATCGCCTGCATGAAGATATCATTTGCTCATAAATTGGCTGATTTTGGTTGTGAGATGCGCCGCCGCAAACTATACTGAATAATATTAATGCATGGACTGATACATGAGGCTAGACGAGATACTTGATCATTAGGGCTCAATCCTGATCGCTCTGGTCCCTCGGACGGTACTTGATGCCACGAGACTCAAGTTCAGCTTCTACATCTTCTGGAATACGACCTTTCACGCGGACAGCATACATTCCCCGAACATACTTTGCTACACAACAGAATGCAATCAGGAATCGGTATACAAGCCATCAGATGGGCAAACGTACATGTTCTTTGCCACCGAGCAACCCAGCTGGCTTCTGCATCAATTACAGAAATGATACCATCAAAGTAGGTGGTGGTGCAAGCACTGATGCGGTCAGGGGAACCCTTCATCTGTGAGGACTCGTCAACAAAATATAGAAAGATTTATGATGACTTAGTAATACCTGCATAAGCTCTTCACAATTTGGACAACCATTCTTCCGAAAATCCATGGGATGTTGAATAATTGAACATAGTAGGCATGCTCGGAGCTGCTTGGACTTTGCCTGGGGAGGAATAGTGGCCATGACTGTTTCTTCTCAATGGTGGTGAAGGAAGAACTGTGAAAAGGCTTGTATAATTGGGGCTTAGTCTCTGATAGAGGTGGTCACGTGACTAAATACTACTAAGTATCGTCTGGCAAAATTGGACGAGATAGTAGTAGCTCCAAATGAGACAATTCTACGACAATGTGGCATCTCGTCGACGATGGGCTCAGAAGTTCCAGGCAGGCAATATATGTGGGGTTCTGGGTTGTTCAGTTTGACAGTATAGGAGTGTCGATGCATTGAGAGGCAATTTCATGAGGCAATCTCGCCGTCGTCCGAAGGCTTCCGAATAATTGCTCGGGCGAACGCGCGTTAGGAGGATGAGAGATGGATGGATAGGAGCGAGCTCGGTTACATAGCTGTAATTTTCAAATACTCTGCACTTGCATACGTGCGCCACGAACGTACTTAGCTCCCCGCGTTGTGATGGATATCTGAGTCCTCCCCTCTATTCAGTGTTCACATACTCTTCCAACCTTTTTCTCCATGTTTATCGGCGATCTTAATCATGTAGTTTGTACGTGTAACTTCACAATGAATAAAATGTTCGTTTGTATGTTCTTGAGGGAGACCTTTAAAACGCTGCTCGAACTAGTGTCTGGCGGACATGAATACTCTCGTTAGTTACATTGGTGGATAAGTATCTACGCACATGAGAAGTACTTGTCATGCGTGGTTGGGGAATATCTACTTCCGAGTCATCCACCCTTTCTCTTCTCCATTATAAAGCTGCACCTGAGTTAGTCCAGCCTCCGCCACCATACAACGGAAGATAAATCTCTTATTGTCCAATGATTTCTTTGGAGTATCGAAGTAAAATGACATTGTCTATGACGCTTTCTTACTCAAGATAACCGACCAGCCCTTCCCGACTTGACCCAAAGTGTTGAACAACATATGCTTTGTCGGAAGTTAGAAAGCGGTCCCAGCGGCCGCGGAGGAGGACATCTTCGAGGCCTTGGTAAATATAGCATGAGCAAGGCGAGAGGCTCATCTGCAATGGTGATGAGAAAGATAAGACTGACGAAAGGGCATGGGCGCACGTTATTGCATCTCTAAAATCGTAAGTGTTTTCTGTACATATTAAAGTTAAATGAACGAGAAATGGTGCTTGCATTATGACCGCATTATGGTATGAAGGATAACGTATCGGTATACATGTCATTTTGCGATGTATGCTTTCACCACTGTATATCATTACCTTCATTATCCTCCATCTCCGTCAACGAAGGCCAAAATTCACTGTCTTGATCAAAGAGCGCTTTCCTCTCTCCATGCAGACAAGCTACTGCCTTCCAGAAAGTAGCCTCTGCAACTATTGCAGCTTCATCTACGCCCTGTGTCAGATGTGGGTTTAGCGAAGGCACAGCTAATAGCCCCATCAAAGAATTCGTCGTGATGGGTGTATGCGAAACTAGCTCCTGCATATAAAATGTAGAACAACTCAAGCTCAAGGTCTCCTGAGCTCGTAACAACACGAGAACAGCCGTTAAATAAGGGCGTAGGAGGGCCTCAGCTGAACAACCAGAGTCGCTAGGAAGAGCCATCGAGATATATAGAATGCCTAGAATGGATTGAGATAATATTCATTGCGTGAATTATGTCTAACAGTACCTTTCCCAGCAGGGGCTGACATTGTACCTGGACCTGCTGTCATAACATGTACGGCAGACTTAGTCGATCCCCCCTCCAATGACTCCGGAGGGAATACAAGAAGTGAAGAATCCGATGGATTGCCCGAATCATCACTGTCTAGGGAAGATGGCAAAGTAATGGACCCGTCCACGATGGCAATGCATCGTGCTATCGCAAATGGCGGCGGGGAGCTGCAGGACGGAATAGTCGGACGGATAATATCCGCCTGAGAGCGGAAGTGCTCTGGTAGAAGGGTAGTCGACGATATAAGATACTGACAGTGGAGACGGTCTGGGAGGTCATCGACCTCGACAGAAAACCGGGCTGGATCAGAAGTCAGAACAGAGTGTTCTGGTTCGGCGGGATCGCGAGACACGAGGCTTGTGACAGACCGACCCAGAATATAGACAGCTCCACCCACCGCAGATGCGCGGCAGAAACCTTGAGCAATTTCGCCCGAACCACCGTAATAACCTACTAGAAAAGATGACGATCCGTAACGACCGGACGCCCTGAGGTAAGTGCGAATACGATGTAGAGCAGGAAGAGTCTGCTCTGAAAGGCGCCTTCAATGTAACAAACTCCGAAAGAGTCACACGATCTTACCATTCGCGAAATAACAATACGCCAGAGCGTAAGTGATGGCGCGAGCGGTGGCCTCACTGAGAAGGAATTTCCTCTGTAAGAAATCTAGAAAGGGCGAATTTTCTAGGCCTTGCAGCTCCTCGCTGTTCTCGAAGTCTCCACCGGCAAAGATGAGGAAACGCATAAGCCTCCTCTTCTCTAAGAGACTCATCGCCTTGTTCTGAAAGATATTATCCTTGCTTTGTGGGACGTCTTTCACTACGCCGTTGTCATAAATGACGACACGACCAAGAAGCTTGAATGACCCATATCGCGAAACACCGGAGGAGATGAGTGAAGAGATGAAAGGGCCAACTGATGGAATGACCGAAGGAGACAACGAGACTGAGTACTGTTTCGCATGAGGTGGGACTTCTCCACAACGGGTAACGGAATGGTATCTTGGGTGGGGAGACACTGTCTGATTGCTGTTGTCATCTTTGTACTGATCGACCCACTGGGCGAGTTCGTCTAGTGAAAGTGATGCTTCATCTGCACCATAATATGGATTGGGGTCAATATGAGCGACTTTGAAGCCAGCCTTGGAGAGAGCACTGAGAAGTTCGTACTGAGCACAAACAATATGATGTGCAAGTGCCAATTTGCTCACGCAGCGGTTACAGACTCAGTAAGACCGGTACCGAGCACGATAACATCAAAGTGATTGTCCATTGCAGTAGCGATGAATGAGTACTAATAATATTAGTAATAATGATTCAGTTGAAGTTCCGAGTCCAGAAACAACCTGCCCTTAATCACAGGCTCACGTGCTTATCGAGCCCAAAATTTTGGATTGCATCTTGCAAATTGCCGTAGATCCCTCAACTGTGCACCATGGCGAAATCTGACAAGAAGGCTGACAAGAAGGCTGAAAAGTCGTCCAAGGCTGCAAAGCCATCCGCAGCACCAGCAAAGGCAAAGTTGCTAGCATCATCCAAGGAGATCTTGGCCAAGGCCGTATGTAGTCACTTTTACAATTAATCGTCTCCTCTGACCTTCTACAAAAGAAAACGCTAAAATCGAATGGAAAAACTTCTGCCAAACGTGCCGCTGATGATTCATCCGCCGAGTCTTCGGACTCCTCATCAGAGGACGAAAAACCCAAAAAAACTGTCGTCTCGTCGGAGTCGGACTCCGACGAATCATCGGAAGAGAAAAAACCTGCCAGTGTCCCGGCTGCCAAGAAAGGGAAGGGCAAAATGGCGAGCAGTGATTCTTCCTCGAGCGACGAGAGCTCGTCGGATGAGGACGGAGATGTAAAAATGCATGATGTTCAGCCTGCCAAGGGTAAGTCATTGATGGTACTGGTCGCTCATTAACTGAATGTCCTTCACTTTACACCATGGTATTCAGACAAGAAGGCAGCAGATAAGGCCAAGGTAGCAAAACCAGCCGTCTCGCCAGCAAAGCCAGTCGTCTCGCCAGCAAAAGCCAAGCTGCCCACATCATCCAAGGAGATCCTGGCGAAGGTCGTACGTATTCGCGTTATCAATCGTCCCCTCCGACATTCATTCAACTCCACAGAAACCATCGAATGGGAAGGCTTCAGAATCAAGCGACGAGTCCTCAGATTCTTCCTCGGAAGAAGAAAAACCTAAAAAGGCTGCACCCCAAAAGAGTGTACCCCAAAAGACTACACCCAAAAAAACTGCACCCACGTCGGACTCCGACGAATCATCATCGTCCGATGAAAAGCCTGCCAGTGCACCCGCCGCCAAAGGGAAGGGTAAAGTGGAGAGCAATGGTTCTTCCCATTCTTCCTCGAGCGACGAGAGCTCGTCAGATGAGGACGAGAAAGATGTTCAGCCTTCCAAGGGTAAGTTATCGATAGCACCAGTCGTTCATCAACCTAAACTTAAATGGTCCATAGGCACCAAACGCAAAGCAGAAGCCGAACCCGCCGCTCCCCCGAAAAAGGTAAAACTGGACGATGCAGCTCCGGACGCATCGACTGAAGAGACGAAAAGTATTTTCGTCGGTCGATTATCGTGGAATGTCGACAATGACTGGCTGGCGCAGGAGTTTGCCTCCTGTGGTGAAGTCGTCTCTGCTCAGGTACAAACGGATCGTGCAACTGGAAAGTCTCGCGGTTTCGGCTATGTCCATTTCGCATCCGCAGATGCTGTTGCAAAGGCTCTTGAAATGAACGGCACAGAGATTGACGGACGACCCGTCAATATTGACAAAAGCACTCCACCGGATAAAAACGCTGTCCGCGAAAACCGGGCAAAGTCTTTTGGCGACACGAGCAGTCCAGCATCAAGCGTTTTGTTTGTTGGGAACCTTAGCTTTGGTGTCAATGAAGACCAACTCTGGGAGGTTTTCGGCGAGCACGGCGACGTTAAAAGCGTTCGTGTTCCAACGGATCGTGAGTCAGGAAGGCCGAAAGGCTTTGCCTATGTCGAATTCAGCGTTCTCGAGGCCGCGAAGACGGCCCATGAAAAGCTACAGGGTTATGAGCTCGACGGTCGCGGCCTTCGGCTAGACTTCTCACAACCAAGAGACAGTGCTGGAGGTGGAGGTGGACGAGGCGGAGGTCGTGGAGGTTTCGGTGACAGGGGTCGTGGCGGTTTCGGTGACCGAGGTCGTGGACGCGGTGGTTTTGGCGGTGACCGTGGGCGTGGTGGGTTTGGTGGTGACCGCGGTTTCAGAGGACGCGGACGAGGTGGTGACCGCGGCGGGAGAGGAGGTGGCAGAGGTCGAGGAGGCCCACGTACCGGTGCCGTCGCTCCGTTCGAGGGGTCTAAGATCACTTTCGATTGAGCATGCTGCGATAACGATTCACGCTCATATGAACTGCTTACACAGTACTACCCCCAAAATGATGACTTGTCACGTATTCGTGAATCAAGTCCTATTATGCATATAACCCGGGTCGCGTATATATTATGCACATGATGTTTTCATATTCAAGTCAGACAGTATGCAGTTTTCGCTCATCGCGAGCTTGCGAACGTAGAGCTAAAACTAAGGCTTATGAGTGGCTTTCCGCCAGTCAACGTCTCCTATTCGTTCTCTGTTGTTACTGTCAGCTCTGAGATTGATCACTGAACGTTCAGGGCTGAGGGCACGTGGGATTATGTAAATGTCACACAGCCACTAAAAATCGCGATTGCAAAACATCGAAACATAGAGGACACACTGCTGAGGGTTAGCGGAAATCACTGATAACATGGCAACGTAGGTTTGGATATCATTCGGGTTTACCAGCTTACGGGGATTTTCAGTATAAAAACTTCCTGGGCAGACGACGTCGACGAGCTCGGTGAACAGCCAAAGACCGTGGACTATGTGGATGAGAATGGCATTCGTGTAACCATCGAGTATGCTTTAAATGACGAGGGTAAGAAAGTAAAGGTACGTTTATCCACCTTCTGTTGGTTCACCCTCATACCAACTCAAATTTTCATCAAGATCACCCGTAAAATCAAACGCACGCTCCAAAAATCTGTCGTCGAGCACACGGTTGCTGAACGCAAAAAATGGGCCAAGTTTGGCAAGGAGCGAGGGAACAAGGAAGGACCAGATCGAGCAACGACGACAGTTGGGGAGAATGTAGCATTGAAAATTAGCGCAGGAAACAAGGTCCGCTACTCATACATTATGTTCTGGATCAGGCTGACTGTCATGACAGACCTCGGAGCCGGAGGCAACGCCCGAGCAAAATATGAAAACTGAACTTGCAAAGGCTGGTGCAGGCAAGGTCGTTTGTCGTCTTTGCAAAGGCGACCACTTCACCGCCAAGTGCCCATATAAAGAGTCGCTAGCCGGACTCGAAACTGCTGACCTCCCGCCTGGTGATGACGCGGCCGATGTGCCTGCACCTGCAGCCAGCGGCGCAACTGGTGGCAAATATGTACCGCCATCGATGCGTGGCGGAGCTTCTCGTCCTGGTGAATCCATGGGGCGGCCAGGCGGCTCTCGCGAAGACCTTCCGACACTCCGTGTCACCAACATCTCGGAAGATACACAAGAATCCGACCTTCGTGAGCTTTTCGGTACGTTTGGCCGTGTGGCGAGGGTTTACGTCGGCCGCGATCGAGAGACGGGTATCGGCAAGGGCTTCGCGTTCGTATCTTTTGATGAGCGCGTTATTGCGCAGCGAGCGATGGAGAAGCTAAATGGCAAAGGTTATGATAATCTGATTTTGAGCGTACAGTGGTCGCGTGAGTACCAATGTCACAGTGGGGCAGACCCGAAACTGATTTTTTACAACGCCAGAACCAAGACCGGACGGGCGCTGAGCGATGAGTTGTGGCGATTTTTGCACTTTCGATTTTGTATCATGTGCTTTTACGAATGGTGGAACCTCGTCCTGATCTCTGTCACATCTCTTGCTTGATTTGAACCAGTTAGGTTGCAAGCACTGCCTCGCAACGTGGACCAAGTCATACAATCCATCGCGCGAATTTTTATCCCTGGTATTATTTAGATATAGGCTAGTCATAGAGACAATCTGCACGCTTCATCACTAGTAATTCAAGCTAAATGCTGAGCGCAGAAAAAGGGAAAGAGAAAAATCAGGGATTGGTATCAATATATAAGCTATAGCCCGCAGTCCATGATCATTTCGCGGCATCCATCGAGATCAACCGATTTTTCCTTGTTGGATCGCCTTCCGATACGGATTCTGGCTCGGAGATAGCATGCCAGTCTTCTCCAGCTGATCAAATAACACAAACAACTTCTCTGCCTCAAGTTCCTTCTCTTCATCAGTCATGTCAGAGCCTTCAGGTTCTTGGGGCTCCTCAACCGTCCCAGTGATGGGATTGATGGGTAAGCCTGAGGCGGTAGTGGGTGGGCCGTTTGAGGAAGTGCTGGGAGGTGGGGCGCTCACGACGCCTTTGTGGAAAAGGAAACCAGCAACATTGCCGTACCCGAAATAACCAGCAAGGCTCGTGGCTAGATATTATTCATGAACAAAAGACCGACGAGGAGGTACGGATAACATACCGTTCGAATCACACATTGCGTATAACATTTCTCCGGTAGTGTCCTTCAACCTGGTGTGGTAGACGGATGCAAGAAGCCTCATACACCGACCTAAAATATCTGGTCTGGTCTCCAAAGAACGTGTCCTGTCCAAGTTTTCAGGTACTAGCCATTCTTTTATTCTTGCCTTGGCGTCGTTGTCGCCGAGACAGAATCGTGTAAGAAGAACAACAATCGGGCAGACGATCTCGTCCAGGGAAGAGTCCCCCTCCGCCTTGCATAAATCTCGTACTGCAGGATCGTCGGGGTCGATGTCGCCTGGTAGGAAATAGGCGAGCGCCGTGTCTAGGATGTCGTAAGCGCGCGACACGCAGTCCGTTGTCAGAGGCGATGCCGAAAGTGAACTGTGGCCGGCTGAAATGGTGGACGAGGTGGGAAGTAGTCCGGTATGACTGCTCTCTGAATCACTAGGCGATGGCTGGTCATCAGAAGACGGACGATCACCAAACCATATCGATCGGGATGATTGGTTGACAGGGATATTGATTAGGGCGTGTATAATGTGAGTCAACGGGGAAGTCAAAGGATTTGGGGTCGAAAGAGGGGAAGCCTGAAACGCACGAACAAGAGGAGGCAGGATGCTGCAGCACTATGTGAGATGACGGGATCGATACCGACGCAGAGCACTCACCCGTCAAGGCGCTGATTCCAGAAATCTCCCATTACTTTTTTGTCGTCAGCATGGGCGGCCAAAGCAGGAGATTGGACTTCAGAAGGGACCAACTAGAATGTAAGTCAGAGAGTGGTTGCGGTGAAATTTTTATAAAGGAGGCTTACCTTTGGATAGTGGACAAGGAGATTGAAGACAAGTTTCAAGAGATCTGTCATAGCATCGCAGGACATGTTGACTCCGGCTTGCATGGAAGCAATTAAATCTTCTAACTTGAGGGCAATGACATCGATTATTGTTCCACCGCCAGGAAAGTGGGTGCGCTGTGTTTCAACGATGGACTGAATAAAGGAAGCAGACTGATGGCGGGATACAGTACAAAGGAAGAGGATTCTAGATGCGAGAAAAATGTGTTCTGGAGTTGTAGATTTCTGGAGAACGGGTAAGTTGGATAGACTCGGATGATGCGGGAGGCTTTTACCTGGAGGAGGTCAATAGAGAGATTTCCTCCGTCGACTTCTTCGGTCAACAACCTGGTGCGAGCAACTTCGCTAAGGAGTAAGGTGTTAGCAACGCACTTCAAAGCTTCGTTTGACGCGTCGGTAGTATCGAGTTTCGTGGCCAGTATCATGAGACATTTCAGGTTTGGAGATGATGCAAGGACTTGAGCACCATGGGGAATTTTACCAAGGCTCTTGACGGCGGAAAGGGCAGAGAATGCATCTACGATTAGCATGTATTGATCAGGACATAATTGGATAGGTCTCTGAAGAGTGGGCGCACCATCACGGCTAAGGCGGCTTGGAGCGGCATCAATAATGATTGCTTGGAGATCGTCAAGGAGGAGTTGGGTGAGTGCTTTACATGATGCTGAGTCAATAGGCGGAGCGCCTGGAAACGAAACCAGGGTTGAAGTGAGACAACAGAATGTAAACGATTGTCAACATACCGACGATTGAGCGGAGTGTTTGTGATACAGTAGATCTGGGTGAACTGGAGGATAAGGAAGAGTAAACCTGAAGCCCGGACATGATTTATAGGCGACAAGAGTAGAAGCACATAAGCTAATCTATCATACCCGGGTGTAGCAACATGTACAAATAATATTTATCGGAAAGCCGCGTACAGTATTGCCGCCACGGCCCGCTCTTTCCTCACAACCATGCATCCGTCATTGAGAGTACTCGCTCATAAACCACTCATCTCCTTCATCGGAAAACGTGTATGGTCTGCTAGTGCGTCGTCTGCCTTGTATGCATATCGAACATCTAATATCATCCATAACAGCCGCAGTTCCTTCCCACCCTCATCCAGCAGCACCGACAGAATGGCAAATGTCCTTTTCTGATACTGCTACTCCTCAGAGCGCGTCTCAGGACCATCCCATATTCATGCAGTTCTGGGAGGCTCCAGCCCGCTTCTCCAATCCCTCCTCGAGGTACTTAGAGCAAGTGGAGATAGATGCCATCTTGGTTAGTATTTCTGTCCGACGTTCTGATACAATACTCATAACCGTGCAGAGTGGAGGAGCTTCTCTGCATAAATAAATATCGTCCAAATAGACCCAGAGATGCATTTCAATATATACCTTATATCCTCGTTTCCGCGCAAATTGTCAATTGCCATGTATACAGCTAACCGTCCTAGTCCTTTTCTGCGTACGCTAGCAGATGTCTTTCTACCTCTGCTTCATCCATCACACGCCACAGACCACGGGTCTTGGGGTTCTCGTCCTCAGCAGTTGACACAATCCCAATCTCTATCTCTCCAGCTTTATAGTCCGTCGCATGAACAGTTGACATGGCTTCTATCGCAATCTAAACAATCCTCAGCTATCAAGCCACGCTTCAAGTTGTCAACAAGGTTACTCACCTCGATAACCTCCGCCCTACTGAGTTTCTTGCCCGCAGCTGCCGCATCATCAGCTCCCTTGCCCTTGTCTAACTTCTTCCATTTCTTTTCCAGGTGGTTCATCGCTTCTTGTTGCTTCTGTCCAGCAGCAGTAGCGTGGAACCCAACAAAGTATCCCGCTGGGTCCAGTTTGAAACATTGTGGCCCGAATTCTGCGTCGATACCGATTAGGATCATAGCTGTAAGGAAATTCCGTGTCAGTGCATCCCACGGTGAAAAGGAGGGTAACCCACAGATGCCCAGAGGTCGCATGGCAGCACGTTGCGTGTAAACTTGATTGATATTTGCTAGCCGTCGCGCCAAAGCATCAGGAGTTATCTCGTAGCCATACTTGTATCTCCACTCAACGGCCTCTTGCTGAGCACGTAACACTTGTGCACGAGCATCAGCTGCAACTACGTCAGCGCAAATATGAGCCAGTCCGTACCGATGGTGCTTACCAACAAGGCCAGTCATCACACACCCTATACTAGGTGTTATGCTGTAAAGATGCGTGACAGTCGATGCATCCAATAGCTTGTCCTGTCTGAAGTAAAGATCATGATGACAACTCGTTCTGTAGTGCAACATACTGGGATCTTCTTTTGTGTGATGACTACAGAAGTGTCCATTCCTCTCACAGACACTGCTGTGTGACCAGAACCAGAGATAGCTTTAAATGCATATTCTAATGGAAGAGTGCATGAGCACGCGCGGTCATGAGCATCTCCAATAATTATCAACGCACCGACTTGGTATAGTCGACCCTCGGGCGAGAAAACAGTGAGATATCTGTCAGATAAATCAGAAGCATATAGGCGACAGAGCTTAAGAGTACTCAAACCTATCGTATGATGTTCTCGACATGGTTTAGATGCAAGATGATTGACACCTATTGAAACGCGACGCGCAAGTCTCATCCACGAGTCACGGCTGTCACGCGGTTATGTCACAGTCACATGGTTGTCACACCACAATCACAAAGTCATTCAAGATTTACCTTGATCCGTATACGGACACTAGTACTTTACTCGTGCTCTGCGCATGAGTAACCGACGTCGTAGCAAAAGCTTTCGCTAGCTCCTTGTGCTACATTCTCTGCCATGAAGGAGACAGTGCCTTCCGAAGCACCAAAAGTTATGTACGTCCAGTTCCTCCTTCGGTTTCCTTATATTGATTAACGCAAAAGCACATTAGAAAGCAAATACAGTTCAGCTTGCTCAATGCTCAAGATACGGTCAAAATATCAGAGTTCCAGGTCACTCATCGCGATCTGTACACGCCCACCGATCGGCTTCCCGTCAAAGATGGCGTTTTAGATCGTCGGCTGGTTGGTGTGCCCATACCTCTCCGCATGAGCGCAACTGATCAACCTCTCAGGGGACGACGGAGAAGAACGCATTTTGCGAAACCTGTGGTCTTAACTCCGTTGATTGCGTAGGCCACTATGCATATATCAAACTGGTTGTCCCAGTATTCCACATCGGCTACTTCAAGCATACCATTGCCGTCCTCCAAGCCATATGCAAAGTAAGCCGATATACTTTTCTTACATTTCATGATTTATAACGCGATGAAAGACCTGTGCCCGCGTGCTACTGGAGGAACCCGAACGTCGCATGTACCTCAAACGTTTCCGCCGACCAGGTCTTGAAAATATTCACCGACAGGCACTATGTAAACAGGTGAATACACTGGCGCGAAAGGTCGTGTACTGCCCGTACTGCTCAGCAACGAATGGTGCTGTCAAAAAAGCAGGAGCGCTGAAGATCATCCATGATAAATTTCGCGCCAAGAAGACAGCAGATGAGATGGAGAAATGGAAGCGTACCTTTACTCCAGCTGTAGAAGCGCAGAAGGAACTTGGAATGTACTTGAGCAAGGCGATCCATGAAGATCTCAATCCACTGAAAACTCTGGATCTCTTCAAAAGGATATCCAATGAGGTAGTCTTTATGTATGATGTGATACTCACAAGACTAATGTCTCGACTCTCAGGACTGCGAATTGCTCGGTTTACGTCCCGAGTTCGGTCGTCCGGAAGAGTATATCTGGCAGTATATATCCGTTCCGCCGGTTTGCATAAGACCATCCGTCGCTCAGGATGGTGCTTCCAACGAAGATGATCTCACTGTCAAACTTACGGAGATCGTTTTCACCAATGCTCTCATAAAGCAGGGTCTTTTTAAAGGAGCACCCACTGCACAATTCATGGTAAGTTATAAGCATTCGCAGCGCTTGTCATTACTCAACTCAAGCTTAGGAACACTGGGAGTTTCTTCAACTTTCGGTCGCTATGTATATCAACTCCGAGCTTCCTGGGGTTCCCTCACAAGCTGGTCAAAAGCCAATGAGGGGCTTCGTCCAACGTCTGAAGGGCAAACAAGGTCGATTCCGCGGTAATTTATCTGGGAAACGTGTCGATTTTTCCGGTCGTACCGTCATCTCCCCTGATCCAAACTTGCGTATCGATGAAGTAGCGGTCCCAGAGCGTGTCGCAAAGATATTGACGTACCCAGAACGCGTGACTCCTCACAACATTGAAGGTCTTACACAAGCCGTTCGCAACGGGTGTGATATACATCCTGGCGCTAACTACGTGACTGCGGGCAGCAGTGGTTTCAAAAAATTCTTGAAGTTTGGCAACCGCAACGCTGTGGCTGACAGTCTGAGAATCGGTGATGTTGTCGAGAGGCACATTATTAATGGCGATATTGTCTTGTTCAATCGGCAACCTAGTCTGCACAAGGTCTGTTGTTCTGTATTAGCTTGAAATATGTACTGAATGCCCTGTAGCTCTCGATCATGTGTCACAGGGTCAAGGTTCGTCCGTGGCGCTCCTTCCGTCTAAATGAATGTGTTTGTGGTCCATACAATGCCGACTTTGATGGCGATGAAATGAATCTTCGTTAGTCCCTTGTCAAGCTAACTATGGTGAACCCTCTTAACCATCGCCCTCTAGATGTTCCTCAGACGGAAGAAGCAAGAACAGAAGCGCTCGAGCTCATGAGCGTGAAACATAATCTAGTCACCCCGCGAAACGGGGAGCCTGTGATCGCCGCCATCCAAGATTTTATCACGGCTTCCTACTTAATTTCTCGTAAAGATACCTTTTTCGACCGCCGCCAGTTCACGCAAATATGTTGCTACTTCGCCGATGCCGACTTACAAATTGACATCCCTCCGCCGACGATCTGGAAGCCTATACGACTATGGACAGGCAAGCAGATTTTCAACGTTCTCATGCGTCCTAACAAGCAATCCAACGTGTTTGTGAACGTTGAATCCAAGTGCAATAAGCCGGAGAAGCTGAAACCTGAACATTATCCATTCATCAAAGATCCAGCTCCAGATTTGTCTCCGAACGATGCCTGGCTTGTCATCGTCAACAGCGAAGTTATGTGTGGTGTCATGGATAAAGCCATTGTGGGCAGCGGGAAGAAGAAGTCTATATTCGGAATAATCATGAGGGACTATGGTCCACACGAGGCTGCTGCCGCCATGAACCGTGTAGCAAAATTGTGTGCTCGCTGGCTGGGTGCGTCTTATCGTCTATTAGGCATGTTTCCTAATTTAATTTCAAACTAGCCAACTTCGGTTTCTCTCTCGGAATCAACGACGTTATTCCTGGACCTATCTTGGCGTCGAAGAAAAACCAAATGGTCGAGGCTGCGTACGCCGAATGTCTAGGCCTCATTGCTCAGGCAAAGAAGGGGAAGCTGGAGAATAAACCTGGATGTGACCAAGAACAAACACTTGAAGCTATGATTTCTGGAATCCTTTCGAGAGTTCGGGACAAGGTCGGAGATATTTGTATGCAGGAGCTCAGTCGACATAATGCGCCTCTAATCATGGCGACCTGTGGGTCTAAAGGTTTGTTTGTCCTTCAAAATCTCCCTCTTTGATGTTACTCAGTTGTGTTTAGGTTCCGTGATCAACGTTTCTCAGATGGTAGCCTGTGTTGGCCAGCAGATCATTGCAGGTCACCGTGTTCCAGACGGATTTCAAGATCGTTCTCTTCCACATTTCCCGAAAAAATCAAAAGACCCTCCATCCAAAGGTTTCGTTAGAAACAGCTTCTATAGCGGTCTGCTGCCAACAGAGTTCCTGTTCCATGCCATCTCCGGTCGTGAGGGTTTGGTCGACACCGCAGTGAAAACTGCTGAGACGGGTTACATGCAGCGACGTTTGATGAAGGCCCTGGAGGATTTGACCACTCAATATGATCTATCAGTGCGCAACTCTACAGGTGGCGTCGTGCAATTCAGATATGGCGATGATGGTTTGGATCCCGCATGTCTTGAAGGCGACGCGCAGCCGGTCGAGTTTGAGCGCGCATGGACGCATGCTTTGGTATGTACCAAGAAGTCTGTTTGAATTATTCAAGTGTCTCACATTTTCCAGGCAATAGGAAATCGTCGTGGTCGTGGTTTACTCCCTTTCGAGATCGTGGAACTAGTTGATCAAGAACTTAAAAAAGCAAAGTTCACCAGCGAGTGCACCCCGGCATATCTTGAAACTATACGAGATTTCGTTGTTCAGCATATTGCTCACCATCTTGCTAGCATGCGCAAAAGCCGGGGAATGTTTGAGGCTCTAGAGCGCTCAGAGGAGTGGGATTCCGACACCGACTTGTCAATGGGTGCTTCAGGTTTGCACAGAAAAATACATCTGCGCTCAACTTTCTGACCCACTCCTTAGCCGCCTCTAAGGCCATCGTGGATAACAAGGCCAAAGTCACCGAGTCTCAGCTGCGGCGTTTCCTCACCTTGTGTTGGCAAAAGTATGTGAAGGCCAGAATTGAGCCAGGTAAGGGGAATTTATACGAGTTGCGCCAGAGACCTTAGTGCACTTCAGGTTCCACGGTGGGTGCTGTTGGTGCTCAATCCATTGGAGAACCAGGGACACAGATGACACTCAAAACCTTCCATTTTGCCGGTGTTGCTTCCATGAACGTTACCCTTGGTGTTCCTCGAATCAAAGAGATTATAAACGCGTCCAAAACTATAAGCACACCCATTATTAGTTGCAAACTCGTCACTCCCAACAGCGAGCCTTCTGCACGTATAGTCAAGGGCCGTCTCGAAAAAACCCATTTGGGCGATGTAAGATTTTTTTTCAGCTTGTGGACCTAGCATCATGTACTGAATTTTGTGTAGATAACTGCTATTTTTGAAGAGGCGTGGGCGCCAGAGTACACTTACATTGGTGTCATTGTGGACACAGATACTGTTCGAAAGCTCCAGGTTAGTCCTTTGGCATATATAATTCAACGAGTGCTCATACATTACATTAGCTTGAGCTCACGTTGGATGACATTAAATGGGCAATCGTGGCCGCAAAAAAGCTCAAGATCAAACAAGAGGTAGGGTCCCATATCGTGTGGAAGTCGTCCCGAAGCTTACTGTAAACAGTCAATCACCGTCATTCCTCGTAGAAACCGCTTGCGCATCTACATCGATGGGGCAGACAAATATTATAGGCTGCGAGAACTGAAGAGAGTTCTGCCAGAGGTTGTGGTGAAGGTCTGTGGATTGATTTTTTTCGTGATCTTTCGTTGAAATGTTTGCACAGGGAGTTCCGACCATTCAGCGTGCCATCATTAATATCAAAGAGAAGGACGATGCCAAGGGCAAGAAGGGAGACAAGGAACTGCTCGTAGAAGGTTACGGCCTTCAGAAGGTCATGGTCACAGAGGGTAGGCGTCTCTGTTCCCAAGGTTGGCAACGGTACGCTGACCTAATGCAGGGATTGTTGGCGAGGCCACAACTTCAAACCATGTCATTGAAGCGGCAAAAGTGCTCGGAATTGAAGCCGCACGACGGACCATCATCGACGAAATCCAGTATACCATGCAGAGTCACGGAATGAGTATTGACCCTCGTCACGTCATGTTACTTGGCGATGTTATGACCTACAAGGTACGAGTGTGTAGTGTGATACCAATTTCCCTAGCTGACTATTCGTTGCGTAGGGAGAAGTTCTGGGTATCACTCGCTTTGGTGTCGCAAAGATGAAGGACAGCGTCCTTATGCTTGCTTCATTCGAAAAGACCACGGACCATTTGTTCGATGCAGCGGCCTTCGGAAAGAACGACAGTATCGCTGGTGTGTCAGAAAGTATCATCATGGGCAACGCCGCTGCAAATTGCGGAACTTCTATGTAAGTAACTACAGCCCGCGACCCATTCGTACTCTAACACGATCACTCCTAGGCCTGCTTTAATTTTACCACCACCACACATAAGTAAACCACGCAGATTGTTATTTGAAGATGCACTATAGAATGTCTTTCTTAGTCGATCGGGCTACCTTATTTCTCTATCTATTTACGACGGGTGGATTTTATGCATTTGTGTAGTAGAAATGGATCACAAAAGAAACGCTCGATTTGTCACGCGGCGCCTCCAGTCGCAATTCCTCGTTTTGTGTCATTGTCTATTTTGTAGATACGCTTCTCTATGCGTCCCACAGCTTACGCGCGCTCACCTTTGGGCGATCAGCGAAGTTAGCTCACCAAGCCCTCCACATTCCATAAATGCGAGGCAGACGAGAGGTCTCATTTTACAGGCGGGTTTATAATGGTACGGTGAAATGCAATGAGAGACCCAGGTGGTGTATGCAGGGGACGAATAGTATAAAGCAGGAAAACAACAGACTAATCGAACAACCCGAAGCCCTGTATAACCAAGCGTCAGCACTAGGCAGCAAGGGAAATTACATCGAACACGTACCATATCGTCGTCTGATTCCTCTTTTGCTTCTTCCTTCTTCTCCTCTTCTTTTGGTGCCTCAGCAGCTGGGGCTCCACCAGCTGCTGCTGCCGGTGCACCGACGGCCGGTGCGCCTCCACCAGCACCGACATTTGATAGAAGATCCTTCACGTTCTTCCCTTCCAGAGCCTTAGCAAGGAGAGATGCCCAAATTGGCTCCAGCTCGACCGAGGCGGCATTGGTCAGGGCGAGGATTTTGTCAGCCTAAGAGCAGAGTTTGAGCTGAGAGAAATAATGATGCGAGGATCTGGATACGCACGGTAATCTCGATATTCTCATCGGCGAGGATGAGTGCGGCATAAGTTGCGGCAAGTTCTGAGGCGGCCTGTAGTTGTGCGATACGTTAGTGATTGTGATATGAGGGAGTCATGCCACATCCAGAACTTTGGTCGTCCATCCACCCGTCGAACTCGAAAACCCTTTGAGATTCCGAAACGATCACGGCACGGTCTCTGAACAGCACATGCGGAAAACGAAAACTCACCATTGGAAAGGACGATTATGTCGTGAGCTTGGGGAACGTCGATGGCGATGTGGTGTCGAGGTAATTGAAACTCTAATACAATCATGCACAAATATAGTACTAACTCGACCAAATAATATAATTCGGGAGCTGTTTCTAGAGTTGTAACTCAGTACTGATACTCACTTGTAGTATCATGTGTTCGATACCTAGAGCTCTAGAGACTACCCAAAAGTACTAGTGCAAGTGAGCGAGCTCATCTACCCTTAGTACCTGGCCATGTCCTGGCGCACCACTCGTTCATTAGACTTTTACAGCTATAAGTTCTGTTACGTGTCAGCTCACACTACTGGATGACAGCCTCGGTAATAGGCTCAGCGCCCAGTCTGGATTGGCTATAGTGTCTTTGTGCGCTTCATGACTTGGAGAACGAGCTGGGTGGTAATTCCAGAGCCACGCCAGCCAGCTGCTGCGTGTAGCAAAGTTATTCTGTTATTTCCGAGCCTGGCATTTCAGCGAAAGATAGGGTAAAAAAGACAGAAATGGACACTGTCACGTTTGGAATCCCGCCTGAGCTGCTTGTGCTACGACCAATACAGTGCTTAGACTTCAACCCCCCGACAACTCGACATGACCGAAGGTACCAACTATGATTACCTCCTCAAGGCTAGTACCCTACTTGTACTACGACTGAGTCCATGGCGCTGACGAATTTTGAATCCTAGGTCATTCTAATTGGTGACTCGGGTGTTGGCAAATCGTAGGTATGTTTCATACCCTCTTTTCACACTCTAGCTCACAATAGCTTCAAAGAAATCGTAAGAGCCAGTTCGGTAACCCAAGTTTGAACAAACTTTGCCAA
>PVYE01000332.1:0-29357 GCA_002995055.1 Rhizopogon rudus | reverse complement strand
TCTCACACCCGATGTAGTATCATCATTTTCGCAAACAGCTGTAATAATCTACAAAAGGCAAGTCACACATTGGCTATACGGGTAATACGGTTTCAAGCTCATGCACTGATGCTTCGAGTACCGTATACTTTCCACTCTCCAGTGCGTACGCTCCTTACTACACGAGTGAACAGCTCTCGTTCGTACGCGTCGAAAAGTGCCAATCCCTTCCCATATCCAACACAGATAAACCCTCAGCCGCACCACATCTTCCATTTATCCCGAAATGCAAGCCAGGATGACGTGAAACAGAGATGCACGTACTCATCCCATACCACTACGTACGCACGACCTAACAGAAAGCAGATTATGAACTCGTCCGAATTTATCACCCTGATTCTGCTGTTGCTCGTCATTATCCTCCAGAGGTGTCGCAGGCGCGATTTCAAGCTATATCTAAAGCGTACGACATACTTCGAGGGAAAACTTCTTCTTCAGGCGAACCGGTAGAAGCCACTCGCAAAGTGGACCCGATGCGATGGGCAGCTAAGTCGCGTCGTCCCCATTTCGACGATACAGCTAGCGATGAGAAGTGGAAAGAGAGAGTTATTACGGGTGCTGTATTGCTGGTGAGTGGTATCCGTTCTCACTTGAACTGATTCACGACGACCCATTATTATTTCGTTCTAGACTCTTGTTGCATTTGTCGCCCAGACCAGCTGGACTCGCCAGCAGGCTATTGCAGAAATGTCAAGTCATGGACGAGCATCCGGTTCAAGTATGAAGTCTGGGCGTGGCGATAGCGCTCTTGCTGCCGACCACGAAGATAGAACACTACATAGCAGTGTCAATCACAGTCAGGCAGATCTTCACAACAGATGTTGACTATCACACTTATTCACTCACTTTCCTGACTCCTCTGACTGATGACCCATTATCACGGCCGTACGACGGGTCATTCCCGCGAAAACGTATTGATTGTCAGCAGGCTGTGCCTGGTATTGAATATGCCCAACTACAAACTGCAATGTTCGACAGACACTCTGCCAACCTCGTTCAGTTATACGAGGAGCACGGCGTAGTGAACTCAACTCCTCTCGGTCACTATGCATATCAAAGCGAATGATGGCTAAGTGATGCAATATTATGTAATGATCGTGAATAGTAACAAAAATAACATAGAATGAATAGGTACACCAAGTTGCTCTTGCTGTCCCAGCAGTAAGCGAGAATAATTGACACTCCGAGGTTGGAGTTGTCCTTGCAGGACTATCTGGAGGGGTGAATTACCTTGCAAGCAAACACGAGCTCCGGCGGTCGCGAAGCGAAGAATACAACTGTAGAGGTTCTGCTCACTAGAGCTAACGAATGCCATGCGTTACATGTGTCACTGGTAGTGCCCACTGCCATTTTGCACTCTTCTGAGATGTTGCAAAGGAACGATGACGGCGGCCACACTATGTGGAACTGGATTACCTTATGAATCGCCGTTCATTGACCTAATCCTTGAACCATCTCAGCGCTCGCGTTCCTCAACTCTGTAGGCGTCTCGATGTCGAACGGCGTGCTACATTGCTTGAGGTGACGCATGCATCCATACACAGACGCTTGGGGTAACTCTCGACCTAAACTAGAAACGTATCGTAGCTGCTTATCCTCGAACGTTACTCTTTTGGCTCAATTTTGGCTCGTACTCGTGTCCTCATGATACAAAGACATTATCCCGAGAAAAACGTGGTGAGTGTACAACGCTACTGTATATGCATCCTTGCCTTGGTTACATCACTGCGTGGCACGCATCGAGCTGGCAAGTTAAGCAAAGTTGTACTGCCTGACATTCTGAGAATGGGTTACGAGACAAGACGATACAGACATGTCGATAACAATACCAGTGATGAAGGAAGACTTATTCGAAACAGCAAGTATCATGATTGGGAGTTTTATTTGATACGTGTGATCTTTGAGGGGCTTCCATTCTCCACCGATCCTAATGCCTCTACCCCACGCTTGTTCGCGCCAAACCCACCCGAGCTTGCAGTGACAGTTGAGCTCACAGGGACACCCGTGCTGAACACATGTTTTTCGAACTGAGGGGAAGCACCCATCGTGCAAGAATGACTCATAGCGTTGGTGGCCATCTTCAATTTGAGCTGCAATAGGATAAGGGTCAATCTCCTGAATGGCAGGAGGCTTCCAGAAGACGTCGTCCAAAGTGGAAATGTTACCCTTGAGGAAAGGAGGGACCGTAAAGTACGGGGTGATGAGAGCCTTCATCATTTCCCATGACAGCGTCGCCTTCTCCGTGGCTACCTGGCGGTATTCCATCCCATGACTACCAGGCTTGACCCAAGCGGGGACATTCAGACTAGCGAACTCGCCCACAGGATACGAACGGTTTTTCTTATCTTCAGCGAGCCCACATCACTCACAGTACAAAAATGCAGGTCAGATTCTTGTTGTGAAGTATTCCTCAGGTCAACAGCAAGACCCCAGTCAGCTAGAAAGCCATTGCGCATCCCCCGGTCTGGTTGAAATGAGTTGAAGTTCCGGCTGAACTATAAATAGAGCTTACTGGGTACGGTGGGCTCCTCAGCTCTGCCAACCTCCTGAATGCCCGATGCATTTGCGATAAACACAGTGAACTAGGCAGGTATGAGTTGACCGACTGCAACGTAAGTTAAGTCACTCACACCATTCAAGAGTTCCCCAAGAGGCATTTCTCGAGGGAATTCCGATCCTATTATGTTGGACAGTGAGCGCGTCCCGACACAGTCATAGTTGACCGTGTCGGGACACGCTCACTATCTCCCATGACTCACTGGGTCTGACAACCACTGGCACCACTCCGAGATTGCGGAAACGAATACAACATGTAAACACCCTCAAACCGCAGAATGCAAATATAAGCTTACGAATAACTGTTTCTACTTTGAATCAACGACCTACATCCATCATGTGGTCACTGGTCAGTATGCAAGAAGATGCTTGAATACTTACCACACTAAGAGCCCAACCAACTCCAAGTCAAGTCGTACGCCGTTAGAAACGGCTGTCTTCCGCTCCGCATTGTAGTGCTTGGTCTGCAGGCCGGTTAGGTGGCTGTGATATGATTCAGAGCCTTCACATGGCTCGCTGTGAGGGATTGTCCGATGAAGTTGACCGCAACTTGATTTAGTCTCCCATGTTCCTCGTCAAACTTGATCGACAAGCCCTCCCAAATTGAGTGGACCCACTGGATGCGCGCACCTGCTTGCACTCGGTGAAACCTTCATAAACTCTCAGAGTCAATCTCAGAGGCGCCGTCTATCCATTTCTGTACATTTAACCGACTTTTCTTGTAATCGCCCATCGCCGATAGTACTAGTACATATCGTCATGGTGGAGCCATCCTATTCTCAATTCGAAAGAAAACATCATCGATGGCCATGTGCCTGTCCCATCGCAAGTATAAAGGTTCTTATCTCGTTCTTAGAACGACCATCCTTTCAAAGGATCAGACCAGGTGTGATCGCCTTGAACAATTTTCAACATGCTCGTTAGTATATCCATGGCATCGCCTTTCTCTGCTCTCCCGCCTGAACTCCTACTCCTTGTCTTCTCGCTGGCATCGCGTCACTGCCCCACTGCTGTAGCACTATCGCTTGTCTCGCACTGGGTGCACAATCATGTCGAACCAAACCTTTATCACACAGTCTCCCTCACATCCAGTCGCTCCCTCATAGCATTCGCTATTACTCTCAAATCCAAACCGCATGCTTTCGCTCAGAATCTAGTGAAGAGGCTGAGTGTAACCGCACTCGGCCCCATCAGCCATATAGAAGATGTGCTGAGAATGTGCACTGGCGTCACGAGTCTCGTTTGTGGATTTTCCGTGCCTTCCTATATCCATTGCGCTCGGGACAAGAAGGGTCTTCTCGCGCCACTTCAAGTTGAGATCGCGACATTTCGACTTCCTATTGCGCCCCACGAACAACACCTCATAGCGCTCGCGTGTCGAGATGGTCTCGACATGTCCTTCATTTCCCCTCTAGTCACCCACCTCAGAATCCAACTAACGCCTGCTACAACATTCGACAGTGTGGCTCGTCTCCGAGAGCTGCCTCATCTCACGCATCTGGCAATTATGTATAGGCACGGTCTCTATCCCAGTGCTAAGTCAGTCAAGGAGATGCTCGAACCAGTTTTGGAAGAAGGAAAGCTGAGGGTTCTTTTAATCCATGTCACGGGTGTGGGGAGCGAGGCACACCGAAAAGAGGTCGAAGAGTGGCGTGCCCTCGAGGCCATGTGTACCACTACGCACGAGCGTCTTGGACACGACCCCCCTACCCAAATCATAGCAAAACGAGCCATATCTGCGATCCTTCCTCAATGGGAACAGGGGACCGACATTTGGGATGCCAGTTCCTGAGAATGTTATTCTAGTTCGTGGTGTGTGTTACGACGTACGTATGAAGTTAGCTCACCCACACTTACTAATTCAGGATTTTTTAACATCTTAACCTTAACGTTTTAATTATACATTTTCACTTCAAATAGCATTTTGCCGAATATGTGGGGTCATACCCGCAAATGAGGTTGGTGGAAAATTTTTGTACCGTTGTATGTGAGTACAGAATCCAGGTTATTTATCCTAAAGCAATGAAGGGTGCGCAGACCATCATGAGGAGTGCTGATGAGGACGAGCTAAAGATACACATAACAACCGTACTGACATCTTATTTAAAGTTAAGTTAGGTAAGGCATCGTCGCTTATTAGGGCTAGATTATAGCTTTACCGTTACTCGTGCCTGGATGATTGGTTCATGTCCTCGAAGTGGGCTTCCCGCAAGCGATATCGTAGTGTGTACGAATTATCATTAGACTAAAAATGACGTTTCGACGCTCGCTGCGGACTGTGAGTCTGTGAGTACACAATATTTATTCAAAATAATCACTCGGAGCCGACAATAACCCGAGAGGATGATGGATACGCTACCCGACCTCTATGCTTGGAGTTAATCATTCGCCATGCAGTTCTTCTGACCCGAGGGAAATCATAAAAAAACCTAGTGTAAAATGCAGTTTGACAGATTGTTAACAGATGGTAAATGTAAAGGGGAATATTTCCACGCAAAAACGATCGTAAAATCCAAAGACAATAGGAGTCAAGAACTAAGACAAATGGTATGTAAACTAGAAGATAAATAAACCACCGACCGGGTTTCCGGTATCAAACATCGTAAAGTTAGTCATCGAAGGTCGTTAAATATAAAGCCGAAGAAATGCATTCTACCCTTTGATCTCAATAGTGCCCGGGATATGAAAGGATGTGCCCCTGCGAGTACTCACTCCCCTTGGGGTGAGGGACGCGGCTGGGACGAGGTGGAGGAGCGCTGACGGTCGTCGAGCGAGGACCATAAGGCTCCCACTCAGGCCACCCGTACCTATGAAGGATGACATCAGAAGAGGTAATTTCAGCGCGAAAAGACAAGGCAGACCTTGTTTCCGAAGGAGAAGCATATGGGTAATGCGCCGCATCGGCACGCATATGACTATTTCCACTATGCTGAACGTAATTATTAAACTGCGGACTGGTGACCGGCGGTTCAAACTGCGGGCACGGTATCGGGCGTTCGCTACGTGGTACCCTCGTATCGGATCCGCGCAAAGAGTTCGGAGGCATGATTATTCCAGATTCGAGGCTGGAGACCGAGGCCTTCCTAGCTTCCAGGGAATGACGAACGGCGGGATCATCATAATTCTGTATCTGAGGGCACCAATTGTGCAGTCCACTTTGCGGTTGTCCATGGGAGGCCCACACGGGGAGCGCCGCAGGAACCGGATGCCTAGTAAGATGCGGGAAGTCGAACCACTGAGGGCTGCGACTGATAGGCTCAGCCACTGATCCGTAAGAGTACGTCGTGATCGGCGGCAGTAGAGCAGCATGATACTCTGGCGGGGGAGCAGGACGATAATCCGGAGGATTGGCGTGATATTCTGGTGGCGGCAATAATGTGCGGGAGTCGTTTTTACCTCCGTAGCTTTCGTGAATATCGCTTCCAGTACCGTCTAGGCCGTAAGGCATTGAAGTACTAAGGTCCTTTCTATAAAGTAAAGAAACCTTAGTAACAGTCGAGCAAGGTACGATTTCACGTACAGATACATCTCAGCATTCCTCCATCGCGGCCTCACGTGTTTAAGCACTTTAACGAAGAATGAGACATCTTCAAGGAGTTCTGCCATCGCAGGGGCAAGCGTCGGCTTCACATCCTCCATTCCACCAGACTGGAGTTGTCTGCGCTCTTGCCATTTCAAGTCCCAGAAGTTCATGAGAAGAATCGCAGCGCACATATGCGATCCGCATATGAGGGTAGGTATGTTAGATATACCTTGTTGGATTTGCGATCGTAGTATCTTGGCGCACGATTTTCCTGCATTGACGCATACGGCGACGCATGGGACAGGCATGTTCGTGTGCGGGGGAGCATTGGAGAGAGAGCGAAGTGAACCAGGTAAGAAGGGTCGGTAGATGAGGATGTGAATGAGATAGTAGGTGGTGTACAGTGTGACCGACTGGTTAGCAAAATGTGGATCCTCCATATGGGGTGACCATTGCACTGCAATCAACCGTGAGATGGATCGACGCTCGTGATGAATAACCAACTGACAATGAGGAGGCACCGACTCGACCCATTCGGTCATCGCGGCACTAAGGTGGTTCAAAACATCCTGCCACCGCGGACGCGCGGCACTGACCAGTAACTTGGATCTATCAAGAGCATACTGTAAGAAGGAAAAATAGTTAGTCCTTAAGATATATTTGTGGGGTGGGAAAACATACAATGGTCCTCAGAGCATATGCCGAAATTTTGGTCAATTTTAGGTAGGAATTAAAAGCTGCTATCTTTGACGGCTTTCCCGGTGGCTGTTGGAATGCCTTATCTGGGTCCTCGGGTTCCCAGTACTCGTCGTCAACTTCCAGGGGAAGGTCGACGTCAAAGCTGTATAAGCATGTGTGTAAGTTTAAGAATCGCGTAAGGAAGTCGTGTGAATATCTTACTCTTCTTCCCCTGAACAACAAGGACGCCCAAGAGCAGCGCTTCCTATCCGGTCGTACAGCACGAGTACCCAGAATGCTCTTTTCCAGAGTTCCTCTTCGACACTTGGCTTGGCTCCATAGATCTTCTTGCGGTGTGCACCAACGTCCTGAGCTTTCCGCAGGCCAATACTGATGAAGAGCCATGCAACCGGATGGAAAGCGGTACCGCGTAGGAACATGCCTAGAAGCTATAGCGACAGAAGATATTTATATATGAACCAGTCTTATTTCGTAAATTACTCACCGACATTGTCTGCACCTCGAAGAGGCCAGGGGGGTGAAACAAGCTAAGAGAATCTCGGTGAACATCTGCAGAAAACAATGAGATCCATGAGGAAGGACCGACAAAGTGGCCGGGCATACCAACTGCCATGTTAAAATATTTCCATCCAGCTCTTTGCCACTTGCATTCTTCATCGGGGAGTTCCGCCTCGGGTATGTCGTACTCATCGCCATCCAAAACGCGGGGATCGTCGCACCAGCGGCTGGAAACGGCAAATAGTGACAAGCACATGCATGCGAACCACGGATCTTTCTCTTGTAGACCTTCCCGCCATTGTCGTTCAAAAGTTGGCCGGTGGAAAAGCGGACATTGCGAGTTGACATGAAGAAAGAATAAATCGATCAAGCTGTCAGCCAAATCAGAAGGGGGAAATTCCTTGGTCAGCGAGTGGCAGAGCGTCTCAAGCCTATCTTGGAAGCCTTCAAAAGCAAGTTCCCACTGGAACAAGCGATGAGCAGCTTAAGGTCTGATGAGAAAATATGCTTACTGCGGGCGTGGTCCAGAATTCTGGTCGCCGGATCGGCGCGGAACTGACAGAACTCGTAGATTCCGGTGAACTACGACTCTCTCCATCAGGCGAGTATGCCCCTTGAATTACGCGATTCATGTGTTCTTCCCGAAGTTTCCGAGTTGGTTCAATGAGCTTGAAGCAGCTACTCTTGCCATGGAAGCGAACTTGACTATCGGTCAATAAGCCATGTTCCTGAGCAGGCTCAAGCCCGCGGATTGTTAGACGCTTCATGCCCCGGGAAAGACTTAGTTCGCCAATTTCTTCACTCTCCGAGGATGTGCATGCATCCGACGATAAGTCGGTATCAGTTCGGGGGGTCCCCGCAGAACGCCGGCTCCGAATGCTAACTCTGGATGAAGGCAAAATTGTGTTAGAAACACCAACAGGGTATAGACCGCGTGATGAGGCGGAGGGAGACCCATGGGCGGCTGGTGATGATGACTTTTCATGAGGGGAAGGATGGCGCTGGGAATCTGCACCATTTTTCCAAGAGTCACGAATTACTGGTAAACCAAGCTCTTCAGAAAAGTCAACTTCAGGGCGCAACTACAAGCAATCATCAGTCAGAACGGAGCAGCGGAATAGATAAACCAAATAGCGGAAGATAGAGTTTCCACCATTTCCTCAAAAGAGAAATGAGATGGAGTTTGAGGGCCTGGCTGCAGTTGACACACTCTCGCGACACGAGATGCAATGCACGTTGAAACGGGAGTGAAATAGATGAAAAGTTTACCCACCCGCTTTAGAAGTGCCTCCATCCTTTCCAACCTGTCCTCAAGACCTGTGATATAGCTGTGCATTGTCTCAGCTTTTGTTGCTGTGATTAGTCAGAGAACGGAAGATAGTACTGACGCCTTTGGAGGGCCTCTAGGCTTTGAAGCCTCGCTGTATAAACGATAGTTTGTCAGCAACTTGAGTTCGCTGGGGAAGAGGACCTTGGACATACACATATGAACAAGTCTTGCGGTTCTGTGCACAGTTGGTACAGATGTTGTTTGGCATGCGTGGGCCGTCACACTTGGTCTTCCTACGACGACAAGCATCACATGCGCGCTCGATCTTTCGTTTCTTGTATGAGACTTGGTCTGCGGAGTCTGCTGAGGTCTGCTGTAGAGTGACCATGGATGTACTGGCCATAGGCTGGTGTGAGACGACATAAGGGTCGCCGATTTCTAGGACATTTGAGGAATAGGCGTTTGAAGGGTAGTATGGACGAGATGGATGCATAGGAATAAGTGGTGCGAGGATCGGAAAGAAAGGAAGATTCACGATAGTGGTAATGATTTGTTTTCGAGGGAGCTAAAATAAAAATGGCGGATGGGCGTGGTAAGGAATTGTAAGATTGGCCTGCTTTCCGGTTAAGTTAAGTAGGAGGTCTGCTGAGGGTCAACTGCTCTAAAGGTGTGAAAGTTAACGAAGAAGGTTCAAACATACCCTACACTACATTAAATATTTTAGTACAACAATCTCACGTGCAATAGGTCGGTGCCGTACATGCAATAGTTTTATTATTCTTTTTTTCCATTTCCCCCATTGCCCGCCGGCATTCTGCGATCCTGATCGACCCTTTGCCGCCGGCAAGAATACTCGCCGCGACTTAATTTCTTAGACTAACCACCTGGGTTATGCTTTTCTCCTTAACCATCCTAGTCACATTTGATAGCGTTCATCGTTCCACCAAGCTATCAGGCCGTAACTGACCTCCAAGTCTATAACTTTGTCGAGCTTCGAACTCGTTAGCACACTTATTCCACTCAGTAAACCATTTCCTGACGTCCCAGTTACCTTTGTAGATCTTGAAGCCCTTTATGCTCCGCAACTCCTTCCATTCACTTCTTCGGTTCGGTCCGCCACTCCCAGCAATCCAACCAACTCAGAAGCCATGTTTGGTCATAGGCACACAGATGATGAGCTCATCCCATTTGAATAGGCCTTCTCCTCCTCCCCTTCCGCGCGAACTTCAACGAGAATTTGAAGAACTCCAGCGTAATGCCCAAATGCCCTTATCATCTCCGTTCCTCTCCCACGCAGAAGCAGAGGCAGAAATGTCGTTACACCCCGATGCTCGCAAGCCTTTAATACCCGACTTTGAGGGCGATATCAACCCCAAAACTGGAGAACAAGGAGGTCCGAAGAGGGAGCCTGTCGGAAAGTGGACTGAAGATGGTGGTGACTGGAGTTTTAAAGGGCGTGTCTCTGACTTCTAATTGGGCCAGGTTCAACTTTGTAGAGCGCCGTGATTCGCTTCAGTCGGTGGATATAGCATGGTTGACCAATAATTGTCAAATTTATGACGCATTGCAGGAAAAATTTGAGCCAAGGAAACCCTTGCATTCAAAAGCACAGTGCATCGTTGCGAAAGTTACAGATTATGAGAATATATACATTTTTAATGGGGTCACAGAAACGTCACCACATCACCTCCTGATGCCTCTTGGCGCAGGGACGCCACGTCCCCGACGAGCTATCATTTCAATCAGATCACGAGTTCAGAAGATAGAGAAAAAATAAACATACCGTTCGCTAAAGAGGAAGGTCACTGGTGTCAGTACAGAATAAAAAAAGTAGAGAACAGTAGGAACGGACCTCTCATGATCGTTGCGCGACCACGCGCCGTACCAATACCTCTTCCACGCATGGCGTTGGGACCAACTCGTTTGAACCTGAGCAACGAGGTCAGGGTGATCTCGAAAAGTGGCTACAAGCGGAACACGCGGCTTACATTGGGGCATTCTGCAGCATATCGGGTACAATGAAGAATCTGACCATACTTCCCCTGATATACACCTGATCTAGCTGCGACACACGGCCATCCCGTCCTGTTACAGTTATATCTTTAAGGGAAATGTTCAAGTTGTCTTCAGCTAGGAGCATAGATGAATCAGAAAAGGATCTATTAAAATCATGAGTGATGCTGGTAAATAGACCGTACCTTCAGCGAGTTTGCCACGATAAAGTTGACCTGTCTTAAGCTCCACAGTAACAATGTGTCCCAAGGACTCGTGGAGTAGTTTAACTGGTACACCAAGGCCCGTGTTTGCCATTGCTGAGCGGTCGTTGGATTCGTTCGGTGTAGAGAAGGTGTTGTTGTTTGGTCTTGCTTGGCTGGCACGGTGGCATCGGCTTTCCTAATCGGTCCGGACTCCGCGCTTGTTTCACTTCCGCTGTGGTACCTTGTGGGACACAGTGGGAGGTGCGCTGGCGGACATAACAAGCAACTCTTATTTAGGACTTCTCTTGTCGTAGAGCAGGCTCTGCATTGCATTTTGACGTTATTTTACCAGGTCGTTCAAGGCAAACGTAACTACATATTCACTAGACTGCTAGTCATTGTATTTCGCGTTGACCTTACGTGAAATGTCCCTATCCAAAACTTCTTCTCTTACGTCTCTCCTTGCCTCCATTCCATCTAGTCCATCCACAGGACTTCTCACTGGCCCGTCCGACACCGATCACCGCAGACAACGTTTGCAACAGATCGGCAACAGCTGCGCAGCACAAAATCATGTAGATGAGCTCCCCCACGAGACCACTGCATTACACCGTCACACGGCTCTCAACGGTACCAGCTACGGTACAATCCCCGTTGCCCGCTCCCGTCGCGCCATATCCATTTCCCAGCCCACTTGCAGTCCTCCTGCTCTCCATCCACCACGCAGTTCCACACTCTCTGACCTAGACATTCCATCCTCACCAGCATCTCTACGGGAAACATTTCGCCGTCGCATTTCCCAGCGTCCCATATCTGCCTATGACGCCCCGCTCGTCATCTCTAAAGCTAACACCACGGATACTGACGTTCAGACTAACGGACTTCGCGTATGGTACTCCTCGTTCTCGTCTATTGATTGGCTACACGACACGATCAAGGATTCGGTCCGTTTCGCCAGACTCCGACGCGGTAAGTCCATCCGCTCACGGATACGACTTGCGTTCGACAAAAGCCTTGGATGGATCATTGTCACTGTCGTCGGGTTCCTCACTGCCATTGTTGCATTTCTTGTCGTCCGTGGAGAGCAATGGCTGTTCGATGTGAAACAGGGTTACTGCACGACCGCATGGTGGTATCCACGTCACTTTTGCTGCCCTCAACCCGAGGAGTATGCACCTTTGGAAACTGGCTTTTGTCCTGCTTGGAGGACCTGGTCAGATGTCTTCGTGTCATGGACGCATAGCGATTCAGGAAATGGAGAGGTGGTGCAATATGTTGTTTATACAATCATTGCGGTATGTCTCCTGGTCATCGTTCTCGATATTTTAGACATCTCATGCGTTCCCAGGTTTTATTGGCCAGTACTTCATCACTCCTTACAATCTATCTCACCGCATCATCGTCCTTTGTCACTCGTAAAGAATCTGGGGTTCTGTCTCCAGAATTTGACAAGGATGATGATGAACGTGACCAGTCGAGCTATTTGCAACCCAAACGTAAAGTGCTTTACTATGTATGTAGAAGTTTTGCTACGAGATGCTCATAGTCTTAATGACCTGTAACGACAGGCTGCTGGGAGTGGGATTCCGGAGATCAAGACCATTTTGTCTGGTTTGTGACTTTTACAAATCAATGATCCCCTATCATCAACTTCTTCTACCGTATTAGGCTTCGTCATCCATGGCTACCTTGGTGGCCGTACGCTCTTTACTAAAGCGGTTGGATTAGCTTTGTCTGTTGGTTCGGGACTGTCCTTAGGTGATCAACTTCTTCGGAGTCTCACGTAAATGCTGACTTTGTGCTTTTGAATAGGCAAGGAGGGGCCTTTCGTCCATATTGCGAGTTGCATAGGGAACATCGTCAGTCGTTTCCATAGCAAGTATGAAAATAATGAAGGTTAGTTTTGCGAGGCTCAATCTTTCTTCCATCTTAAATGTATTTTTTTCAGCCAAACGTCGTGAAATTCTCAGCGCAGCCGCCGCCGCAGGCGTTGCAGTTGCATTTGGAGCGCCCATCGGTGGTACCCTATTTAGTCTAGAAGAAGTTTCGTACTTCTTTCCACCAAAGGTAATCGGTATCTTTCTATTGTATGTGCATCAGCTTCTAAACCCCTGTTGGATATATATAGGTCATGTGGAGAAGGTAGTCTCCATATATTCCAGGAGTCCTTGATGTTGAATCCGATTTGCTTAGCTTTTTCTGCGCGATGATAGCGGCCATCACGCTTCGATTTCTTAACCCCTTCGGAACTGGTAAACTTGTATTATTCCAGGTCACTTATGACAAGGTTTGCTACACAATATATCATCGGTCGCTCGCTCATACTTTACTTTACAGGACTGGCATGCATATGAACTGATATTTTTCCTCCTACTTGGAGTTCTGGGAGTGCGTGTCTCATTATAATAACTCTTGGAGGCAAGTTCATTGATCTGGATTACAGGGAGTATACGGCGCGTACTTTTCCAAGCTGAACTACCGCTGGAGCCGTGACGTTCGTGGTGGAACATGGCTAAAGGATCACCCAGTAGCAGAAGTCATCCTTGTGAGCATCGTTTTTTTTCCATCTGGTCATCCGATTTGCTCAATGATGTAGGTTACTCTCGCAACCACCGTGTTGTGCTTTTTAAATTCATATGCGAGCATGGGGGGCACAGAGCTTGTTTACAATCTCTTTGCGGAATGTCGCACTGGCAGCACCAACGATCATTCTGGGTTGTGCGTTTTGGATCCAGGCAATTTCAACCATGTATGGCCTGTTGTGCGAGCAATTCTTGTTGCCATGATAGTCAAGGGTTCCCTAACCATAATCACGTTTGGCATTAAACTGCCTGCCGGAATCTTTATACCCACCCTTGGAGTAGGTGCATGTGCTGGACGGATTGTCGGTATTGCTGTGCAATACCTCCAGTACCATCACCCGCAGAGTGCTGTATTTGCAGTATGCAAAGGTGATCAGGATTGTGTCGTACCTGGCCTGTATGCAATGGTGGGAGCAGCAGCAGCCTTGTCTGGCGTGACGGTAAGCTCCCTCCGCAAAGTCCTCGGAGCCACGAAGTTGACTTCAGACCTTCAGAGAACGACAGTGTCATTGGCGGTCATTATGTTTGAGCTGACTGATACCCTCACATATGCTGTTCCAGTGATGCTGTCTGTGCTGGTTGCCAAGACTGTAGCCGACGCCCTAGAGCCCAAGGGGATTTATGACCTAGTTATTGAGTGAGAACTAGGCTAAAACTCTAATAATCCCCCTGACACCCATTTCACAGGCTATCTCAACTTCCATACCTCGACGCTAAACATGAATACTTGTGGTCAAATTTGTCCATGAAGGAAGTGGTAAGGGCACTTCACTCCTTATTGAGAGCTTACTCAGTATCGCTTCTAGACCGATCGACATGTGGATGTTATCAGGGTTGATGAAAACAATACTGTCAAAAGTCTGCGGGACCAATTACAATCACTTTTAAATGCAGGGCGTGATGACAGTGGTTTCCCAATTCTTAAGCCAAACCATGATGGAGATGGGATGCGGATGATCGGCTACATCGGTGCTAATGAGCTCGAGCATGCTCTCTGTAGGTTCTCTTTATTTTCCTATCATAAACATAATCTAAACCAATGTTTAGCCATCGTGGCGGAGAACGCAGGCGAAGCGGTCCGCATCCACACTAACTATGCTCATGGACGAGATCTGACTACTTCGTATTCGTCCTGGGTGGATGAAGTGAGTCGGGCTGAGGAAGATCCATTCGACTTCAGTGTATATATGGACGAGGTATATTCATTTGATTTTATGGTGTGCGGACTCTCAAATGGACATAGGCACCGTTGACGATTCAATCCAATGCGCCTATGGAGCTTCTTCACCAATTCTTTGTGAAGCTCGGCGCTCGCTATGTTGTTGTGACAGACACCGACGGTGACTGTACGAATGTTCGTTTACTTCAGTTTGTATGCGGCTGACGTTGCACTTTTCAGACGAGGGCGTCATTGACAAGAAGACATGGGTAGCATTTCTCAGCGAACTGGAGGAGAAATCATAATGAGCTTCTCCGAAAGACTCGCGACCTGCCCGGCATGATTGACATATATTTATCACTTACTCATACTATGGAATCTTTCTGCATATCTATCTATATCCACACCTGACACTTGTTGTGACATCCTATGGACCAGGAGCTCAGCTGTAGCATGTTTGCGGGTATTGACTGTATACTGTACTATGTTATTGCGACTATTATGTAGCGGACACTACTTTACTAATAACCTATGACCACTCCTGTGGGATCGCGTTGTTTGTACGCGCTGATCGACGGTACCCATGTCTTCGCGTGTCTTCCATGCTGCTGGCAAATCTCCCGACCTTTATGAGTTGGATCGACTAGCAGAAGAGCTCGTTGCGCGTGAGCAAGCAGGGTCCCAATCCACTACCTCGACGGAGCTGCCAATTTATGTCCCGCTATCGCATGACAACTCCCATCTAACTGCAGACGTGTTTAACGTCGAGGAATTCCTGCTCTCGCGATCGCATACGTCTCTACACGACTTGCGCTCAGAGCTTAGAGACTACCTTGCATCTTTGAAGGAGGAGCTGGTGTTACTCATTAATGATGACTATGAGGCATTCATTAGTTTGAGTACGGACTTGAGAGGCGAAGGCTCGAGACTGGAGAAGCTGAAGCTTCCACTCGACGACTTGCGGAAATGTATCTCGGTGAGCGTTGCTGTAAGCATCGTATCGTCCCGCTCGGCGCTGACACCTAAGCTAGGATTCACGAACTGGTCTCCAGGCTACGCAAGACACCATTCAAGAAACACTCGATGCCCGCACCAAGTTACGCGAGGAGAAGGTTCATACTCTCATCATCGTGACGTCCAAATTACAGCTCAAGTTTCCGTCTGCAGGCACTTCTACATCTCTTGCTTAAGATATCAGACTCTGTAACCAGGCTTGAAAGTCTTCTTCTGATCTCTCAGTCCAATCAAATTACCCCGTCATCTCTTGAAAGCCGCAACAGCAATTATGTATTCCATCTTCCGGGAGCTGCAGGACAACCCGTCGAAGCCAAGTATGTTTTCATTCCCTTCCGCTGAGAGAGTCACCGATCCAACTTGGTTCCAGGAGTCAAGGCAACCGTGCTAAGCACCTTTCCAGAGTCACTGCTGAGTATACACAGCTTCTGTATCACATGGAGAAGGCAAAAGAGGAAAACTGCGCTTTCGTAGACGAAACACGATGGGTTTGTGGTGATTATCCTTTCGTAGAACGAATCTGACAGAGGCATTGGCCTGAGTTAGCGTGTTGACCGCATACAATCAACTCTGACATCTGACCTGGACCATCTTTTTTCTGCGATTTTGGGCTCCCTGACGGACACCATAGTGGGGAGGGTTTCGGACCTCGAACGAGCCAAACTACATGTTGATTTGACAGAATGCCTAAGGACCTATGACTCGCTGCGCCTTTGGCGAGTTGCTGAAGAGATTATGCGAAGAGACGTTATGCAGAGCTTTATCAAGAAAGTATGGGATATGTCTTAGCCTCATTCTCAGAACGAAATTGCTTAGCTTTGTATCTAGACTATCTTTCCTGATGCACTGGCTACATCACTCTCACCAGTGTTGCCGCACACCCCGCTTCCTGGACTCTCCGCCCGCACAGAGTCAAACGGGAGCGCGCTGTTACCTCGTACCCCGTATACTCCGTTCACTGCGTTCGCCACTAAACAAAATCCCTTTGAGGCTTCACTTGTCTCCGGACCGGTACACTTGCTTGACGAATCTAATGATGCACTCGCAAAATTGTACAACCAGATTCTTCGCTTTATCGAGCGAGATTTTGGCCGCATCATGGTGACTGCTGAACGAGTTTCCCTGAAGGCGGGTTCGACTAAGTCGCATCCCAGCATAGCACTGGGGGAATATCACCTAGGAGATGCGCAACAGGCTTCCACGGATAGCTTCGAGATTATGGCCAATGTGGTGTGGGCAGAACTCGGCAGGGCGATAATGGATGAACTTGGCACTGTTGTATTTGCGCCAGGGAACCCAAGCGAGTTCCGCAAGGTAGGGTTTTCTAGTCACTTGTTCTATGACTCCTTGATGTGAACGTCGGTCATTGGTCATAGCATCATTATACAACGCAGGCTTTCATACGTTCTCTCGAGTTCTTGGCTCCCTCCACGCATTCTGTGCAAGCCATGCGTTCCCACCCAGTTTTCATTGCATTTCAACGACGTTGGCAGCTCCCTGTATATTTCCAGCTACTGTGGAAAGAGATCGTCACAAAGCTGGAAGAAACTTTGTCATCAAGAATTCTAGATCCTGAGGCAATGAACTTCACTCCCGGTGAATTACCATTGACTTGATTTTAGCGTATGCCTTTGGCTGACTGCTACCAAGGGCGTGATTTGTTTTTAACCGCGCAGGCCACTGATGTTTTCACTGCAATTGCTTCATGCTGGAGTGCAGAAATTTACATTCCCGACCTTGCGGATCGCTTCTGGAAATTTACTCTTCAGGTACTTTCCCCATATTAGTTGCCATGCGTCGAGATAACAGTTTTCTAGCTTCTAAGCCGGTATCGGGAATGGCTGGAAAGTTCATTGCCACTTGCAGCTGGTTCTCCAGTAAAATCTGCCGCTAACATTACGAATGAGAAGGCATGTGTTTCGATGGGAGTCAGGACATTTGTTAACCTTTTCACAGAGTTCGGCAATTACAAACCCTTCACGATCCTCAACTCCGGGACCTGCGCCCGAAGCGACTACTGAAAGCACGGCTGTGGATGAGATCTTACTAAGGCAATTTGCAACTGCTCTCGTTGATATTCGGACGATGACAAGCCGAGTCTCAAATCTATGGAGGGAAGAGATTATCGGGTTACTTCCCGATACGTCGACGGAAGACAATGTGGAGGAGGCGATGCTAGAAGGTAAGTTGAAGTGACCTCTGTCTGCAAACTACTCAAAAACGTTTGCAGTCGCTTTGAGAACCCAACTTGAGCAGCTTGACACTGTTTCCGCATCATTGTGCAACCGGGTCACGAACATATTATCCAGGCGGTGTTGTGATGCCCTATTGCCCGTTCGATCAATTCCTTCGCAGTTTAGGGCAATGTCTAACAAGCGTTTGCCCTCCGAAGCAAGTTATTTTGTACCCACCATCCTCCGTCCGGTTAGAATTTTCTTCGGGATCAGCACCGGGGGCGGCCCTGGGGAACGCCTCAAGGATGCATTCTTAAAGGAGGTTTCAACTGAAGTGGTGGAGAGCGTTTGCCAGCGGTTCGTAAGCATTTCCAAGCGTTGAACATGATTTTGACTTTGTATTCAAGGTACATGCAGTACTTGACTGCGATGAAGAAGACCGAGGAATCTCTTCGACGACTGAAGAAAGGGAAAAAGTCAACATTATCGATTTTCGGATCTGCTTCTGCTGGAAAAGATGACGGAAAGGACGAGGAACGCATTCGCGTTCAGATGATCCTGGACGTCGAAGCATTTAAAGCAGAGGGCGAGGCCCTGGGAGTCAATATGCAGTCTATGGACAGCTTTATTGTCTTGGATCAAATGGTTCGAACTGAGCTAGTCGATGGCGATCTCTGAGACACTTACATACAATGGATGAGTACATAGCAAAAATTATCGATTAGAATACGAAACATGCCAATGATTAGGGATCCGAAGTTAAGCATCTGAGATGGTATATAGTTCCTGTCCGTGAAAGTCTAACCTGTGCGCTCTCAACATCTGCCTGGGAAGCAAATAAAGTCCGGCCGCAAGATGAGCATACACCGCGAGATGGGGTCCAGCCGCGCATTTTCTCCTTTGCATACAGCTCTACGGAATCGAAGACATCCCGGTCAATGAGATGTTTTGAGATGATTAACATGTCTCCATCAGTTCGGTACGATTCCAGCATGCCAGTCAACATGGCACGAAATTCCGTATACGGCGTTCCCGTTGTGCCAGAGTGAATAGTAGGGTCCACCAAACGCTTGAACAGTCGAGGAAAGGATACTGCCCGTGTCGAGCTTACTGAAACCAAAGAGGCAAACGTCTCCTGGACAATAGCCCGCAAAGTCGACAGAACTTCACTCTCAAGGCCCGTGTCACTGCCTCCACCGGGGGAGCAACAGCCCGAGAGGGTTTGCACAGTGTGAATTTGGCTGCTCAGAAGCTGATACCAAATATCCTCGAGAGGAACTTCTGCAGGGGAGGACAAGCTGGAATGCTCCATGCATACGGATGTACCGCGTCGTCCGATGGCTTGCAGATCATTCAAACATTTGTAAACCGAGTCCACGGAACCAGGAGCTGGTGAGGCTAGTGTGCGTGCGAGGTCAAGCATGAGCTGCTTCTCAAACACTTCCGATTTTGAAAGGGCTTCCTGTGGCTGTCCCCTGTAATTCGAAGCCCATATGACGGCTTCATATGCTCCTGCCTCCTCGCATATACTCAACGCCGTTGGCCAGTCAATGCCATCCTGCACATGTTTAAGGGCGTTGATAACACCAGAGGGCGCAAAGCGACACTGTAAGCGGATGAAGCGGTGGCGAAGTTGACTGCTAATGCGACTCGGGGAATTGGGAGTGGTGGGATACTGGTCATGTTCACTTCCATAGACTAGGTGGTTAAGGTAGATGAATTGGTCATGATCATCCGACAAGGGCTGGCTTTTAAGGGCTGTTTCGTGGAGCTGAGGGGCGTGCTTGTCTATAAGCGCTGCCGTTGCAAGAACGTTGGCTTGCAATAGCTCAGGGAGTGAGGCGGCGAGAACACTAATGACATCGCCGGGGACCTGCTTTTTGTTTTCTCTTGCGGAGATGGTCAAGACTTCTTCAAAGCCGCTGAATATTTCGGAAGGACGGAGTTCGGAATCATGAAGGAATGCAGTGAGGAGGGAACCCCAGTGTCGCTCGTGGCGGTACCAACTACGTAAGATACGATAAAATCCGGCGTCCTCAAAGAGCTGAAGAAGCCGGTCTCCATCATGGGGGGTGTAAACTGACAGGAGATACTCTGCGGCAAGCTGGCGGTCCTCTCGCGTTTCCACTTCAGGCTCAGTAGCGAGCGCAGTAAGGATGTTATGAAGGACACTGGGTCCGACTTGAATGAACTGGGGATACTTCGGGACGTTCCGTGCAATGAAGATGTTGATAAAAGTGGCATCGGATGGTGAGAGATCTCCACTGGATAGGATATCCAGCAGAATCGTGACTATCATCAACCGACTCGTGCCATGAGAGGATTCGTTTAAATATGTGTCCTCAAAGGCCAAGTCCAAACAATGCAGGAACGATTCAGCATCGAAGCGGAGCAAGAATCGAGCGTAAGGATATGTTGGTTCCGTGCCGTTTTCCTCTTGGGATGTCAAAACCAGACTGCCTCCTTCAGCAGGCCACATCGTGGAATGCCCACAAAAAATGAATGAGTACGCGTCTTTCTTAGCGAACAAAGCCTCGTCTGCCTCCAGAGGCTCCTGACTGGGATATATTTGCCCACATAGCACGGTCGCCAAGTAAGAGTAGATCTTATAAGCATTCTTGATGACAGTGTCCGTAGGCGTGTGGTCCTGCTGTATGCTTCGGATAAGACCAAGGAATTCAACTATGGGAGAGACGTAATCTCGCAGGGCACGAGTGTACACATAAACCAACGCATCCCATAACTGGTGGGTTCGGCAGAGATTGATGGCTTGATTGATGTCCAAGCAAGATGGGTCAATGTGCCATATGATTCTTTCTGCAAGATCTGGACGTCCGTCCTCATCATGTAGCGCCACCAGCCGCTGTGTGATGCGAGGAGGGACTAATGAAATGCTGCCATCCAACACGAAGGGTTCGAGTTGGCGGAGGAACATCCGGTGAATGCCAGCGTCTTCGTACTGCTGAAACAACTCCTCAAACAAGAAGTCAAAGTCATCCAGAGCAATACAAGCACGGGCACATGTCGCTACCAGGTCTTCGAAGAGCGAGGTGACATCGACGCCCCGTCCATCAAGAGACGCATGGGTGCCATCCGTCATACGATCCTCAGAAAACGCATAACGGGATGAAGCCACCATGAGGTCATGTATCTTATCACCGATGACGGTTTGCCGTTCTTCGGGATCCTCAGGAAGACCATTGCGGTTCCCAGGAGCTTCGCCCGTATAGTACGTCCGGGTCAGTTCAATAGCACTGAGAAAATCGCCCTGCTCAACGAAGGACAGGATCCTGTCGGCCCAGCTAAGTAAGGTACCAACGAATAGTTCCTGCCGGCCCTGACGAGATTGTCAGTTCCTCGTTGGCTTCATATGGGACAAATGTAAAACTCTCACCAGAAGGAAGAGCTTCCCTTTGTAGGCCCGAATACTATGCGCCACGTCCTTCACAGAATCCGAATAAGAAATTGAACCATTACCTGTGGAGCCTAGCGATGGTGATACCAGGCAGGAAGAGTCAAATTGGACGACTTCGACCATTTTCATGCCATGTACATCATACACACTCAAGGTGCTCGCGGTAAATATGGCTAATTGCTGTCGAAAAAGGCACGTGAGGACTGATACACTGTATCTGAGCGAACTTACGTTGACGTTGAGCCATTGGATGGCAAGAACAGCATCATCCATCATCCACTTCCCTGCCTCTTCGAACACCAGCGTGCCAACTTCCACTTCACTCATTTTCCCTGTGCGGCTGTTCGACACAGTCTGTTTGATCTTCTGCTCATATACACGTAGCAAATATACATGACTCCCCCACGAGTACGAGAGGATAGGATGAGTTGGCGTTCGTTGGGGTTGTTTTCCGTTTTTTGCATTCTTCGCGTTTGTTGCTTTCTCCGTCGAACTGTCTTGGACGCTGGGAAACCACGCAAGACACCCTCTCCTTCGAAACCCCGCGTCAGATGATAGTTGCTGCTCATCTCGCATAATCTTCAACCATGTCTTCGGAGTAGGCTTCAAGCCAACGACAACGAGTTTTGTGGGAGTCAGCAAGGCGACAATCTGATATGCATCAGTAGGATGCGGTAGAGGACCCAGGGGAAGAGTACACATCGCAAGGACCGTGTTGCGTGGTCGCCTTCTGCGGCGAAAAGATAAGTGATCAAGTGCATTCTGTTGGGACAGTGGGTCTGTAGGATTGACTTCTGGAACATCCTCTCCATGATAGTTGCCGAAAATGCGAATTGTGTCTGATGCTTCCACAAACAGTACTTTGCCAAGGCTGTGGTAAAAAGACAGGCCGTGCTCATCAGCAGAGATCACAGCTGTATGACGACCAGCCACGAAGGAGATGCTAATGATACGGGACCCTGGAAGATGTCCTTCCTGTCGACCAGATGTGACAGCGGCAAGAGTAGCGGGGGTTACGGTGCGAGCCGCAACCTGAGGATTTTTCAAGTCAAAAAGTTGGATGTAACCTGTGGTGTGCCCAGATGCGACAAACGTATGGTCGTTCGACAGTGCAACCGCAGAGACAGGACCAACTGTTGATGCTAGACGGGGCTAGTCAGATGATAAATGACAGTTGAATAGGTTTGAAGCTACCCGATGAGTCACTACCGCATATGCACTTCAACGTTTGCTTAAAGTCAAAAACGAATACGCGGCCTGTGTCTGTCCCAACACAGATAAACCCATTGGCAGTCAAGACCATGAGAGCTCCCGTGGCAGGTTCCCCGAGGATACTTGATGCTTTAGTGGGTCTCTGATCGTAAAGATGAGACCCAAGGCTCCGAAGTGAGGACCACCGAAACACTTCTCGTTCATGGCCTGTCAAAAGACCTTTGAGCCCGGCAGAAGGAGATGATGACCGCGAAACCTCAGAGAAATGAGACGGAGACGGAGAGAAGGCGTTCATAGCTTGGGCAGGTGAACCGGCGCTGGGAGCAGGGGAAGCTCTTGGCGTAAATGAGCGAAGTCGGGAGACATTTGGATGCAGGAATGGCTTTGGAAATGGTGTAAAAAGCCCGTTCGGCGCAGGGGAAGTTACCCTGCTAGGTGGGACAGAAGACATAGTCAAGGCATCGGTTATTGGAGTGCTGACATCCGGTTGGATAGCGACACGCTGCACACATGCGTGAGTACGTGTTTGCACCACGAGGTATGCTCAACCTACTGGCACATCATGAAGTGGCTCATCGGACTTAACGCTATTGCTTTCCTGCAAAAGGGACCGCTCCACTTCCTGTTCCTCGGATTCATAATACAACTCGGAGTCATCAGGTCCGAGAACCTCTCGCAGTTGGTCTCGATAGTTGTCGCCCGTGACTTGGTCAGCGTCCACACCGTCATAAATGAAGCCGCCTTCATCCCCGTCCACCTGTGCACCACCATCCTCATCCTCATCGCTGAGCAACTCCTCCATTCGCGTGGAGTAGTCCCCTCCCTGATCATCATCTATTTCCTCGACATTGTCTGAGAACGTTGGCGAGTGCGACTGTTCAGAGTCAACGATGTGCAATGAACCACGAGAGAATTCCTCTTCATTGACCAAAGGTGCAGAGGTCGATAACATGGGCGCCTAGTGTCAATGATGGTCGCAGACGTGTGCGCGAGGGCGCAGTCGCAATAAGTCGATGCTGTGGACGAGCAACTTTAGAAGTGTGTTCCGAATTAGGCAACATTTTGATTTACATAGAAAACTCTCCCGGCGGCGCCCCTGCAGCGGCGTTTTGCTCATGTGCAACGTTGGATGCATGCAAGTCGGAGCAACATCAGTGACACATAAGTACCACAAAAATACAAACATATATGCTGGTGAAGTGAAGTAGTGATGCGTGATGCCAAGGGGTACTTTAAAGAAAAACAAGATCAAAACGTTACGTCCGCATCCATAGTATCACGACACCATTCGCCGTTCTCGATCCCTCATCTTCACACCAGGACCAAACCGCTCCTGAAAGCTTATCAGCTCTTCCATCAGCTCCTCCAAAATCTTCATCGTCGAGGGTGTTGATAGATTCCCCGCACTAACTTCTCCATATAAGAGCCCATCGACTGGGATGGCAGTGGTAGTGTCCAAAACCATAGGAGAGCACATGGAGTCACCTCCACCGACTTCGCGATCGTCATGAGGTGACGAATGGGTTGGATTGGAAGCCTGCACCTTCACCGTCCTCAGCGCCTTTTCCAGTGCCTCCCTCCGACGCCCGCGGTCAAGGGCTCCAGCTTGTTCTCTTCCCACCCACTCTACCAATGCACGCACACGCTTGTTCATATCCCCCACGCTCATTCGTTTGCTGGGCCATTTGACTTTTACGCCCCTCTCCATAGTCCGTTCGACTGAGTCTCTGCAATTTGGCCCAACGCCTGACCCGCGAACTTCGAGGGGACGGGGTGTGTCTGTGGGTAGCATGTGTTCCAGGTGTGCAAGGTAGTCTGGCAAGTTCCATGACGTAAACATTGGTTGCTGAGAGACAGCATAAGCATGGGAATTGCGATACGCGCGAGAATTCTCCGCTGAAGTGACGGTAGCAGCTCCTCCACCTGCGCGTCTACTCGGGTCACCTGGGACGCTCCCGGAGGCGTGGGAAGATGGTGGTGGTCTTTTGGGTGTGGGGTTAGCGGCTTTGCTACGAAGGCTTCCCACAGATCGCTTGCTGGGACCGGCAACTGATTCAAAAATAGCAAAAGTCACGTGAGTTTCAATCATTTTCAATGGTATCCAGGACATACCTTCTTCACCTTCAGCGGCAGCGATCACATCTTGATTGACTGCAGTCTTCCGTGATCCACCGCCTCTTCGATTGCGACTCCCGGACTTCGCGCCGCCACCTGCTTTTTTGACTGGAGGAGCTGGTGTTTCCTCTGGAACGGCTACAACTACTTCCGGTTGATGATCAGAGGCAGTCGAGGCTGATCGTGTACGTTTCTTGGGAGCACTATGTCGTTACGTCAGACAATACAAAAGTAAAAGAGTGTAACAGAAATACTAACACATCGTCTTCTGTACGCTTCCGCTTTTTGCGACTGTTCGAGTCCGGATCTTCGTGGTTTTCAGCCTGACCATTGACACTCCCATTTGGTTGAGCAGGGTGCGGGTCTGTCGCGGCTGCAGCCTCTGCTGCCGTCGCTTCAATGATCTCTTTTAAACTCTCGTCAAATGCCGCGTCGCGACTGTTCATCGTATTCCTTCTTTTTGGTGGTTTTAAGAGGTGTGTTGGGGAATGTGATCGTGAAAGACGCGAAGCAGTGTGTTGTGAGTTGGTAGATGACTGGCGAGGCTTCTTCGTTAGTCTCCTATGGAGAGAGAACTTAGTCAAAAGAAGATGATGGTAAAGGGTCACGAAAGGCTTACCTCAAAAGCTCTTGATGGCGCTCCGGCTTGCATTGCTCACAGTGGTATTCGTCCTGGAGGTCTGCTTCGTGCTGGTACCCCATGCACAGGCCATGCTGCCAGACGTTGCAGGTTTCACACTGAACCATGAACTCTCCTGCATCTGCATCTTCCTCTGTCGAAAAAGTGAGAGAGATATCAATGTGTAGTCGAGTATGACATACCATTCTGACCACATATACAACGCGTGATACCCTGTTCCTCTGGGTCATCGTCTCGAGGGTCTGCGGCGCTTCCAGCATGAGAGTTACTGTGTTTATTGGAGGCTGATTCGTTCAACTGGTCTGTGGATGGTAGGTTTTTCTCCTTGCCGTTGGCCTTGCGCTTTGTGCGCCCATTGGAGTTCCCATGGCTGGAGTTGGTGCCGTTGGCATGAGCATTCTTGGTGGGGATAGGCTCTTCGGGATCCTCCTGCTTCAAACGCTTTGTACGGTTGTTGCTGGTGCTGGAGGGTAGAGTAGGACGTGTTGTACCCTCCTTTGTTCGGGGGAGCGACTCGGAAGCTGGAGAGTCTGGGGATTTGGAGGTGCTGCCTGAGGCAGACGGTGCAGAACGTCTGCCTGAGCGTCGTGTTTCTCGTGGGGAGAGAGGCGGGCCCATTATAGAAGATTGGACCATAAATTGGTGGAGAAGGATGAACTGGGAGAGGGGAAGAAGTTGTGGCTTGTGGTGGATCTGAGTATAGTCTGGCTTTACATTTATTTAGGGCTGGCAGGACGCCTGTTATCTTTCAACACTTTTCTCCACAATCGTCCAACACTTTTCGTCTCTTAATTCCTTCTTCCTTCTTCTACTTGCTTTGACCGCGTTTTCAGCTACAGCCGCCAGAGATAATATCAATCGTCTGGACAAAGACTGGACAGCTGCCCGTCAGGACGGCGCGGGTGTAGTGGTGGGTTCAGTTGAGATGGAATGGTCCTACGCTTGGTGCATTCTTACTATTCTCACTCTTTCCAAATACTCTGTCCTGAACGTTGAACTGATTAGCAGGCCAGCCCATAGTTGTCCTCGGACCTTCTGCAACTTGTTCATCCTATGATCTCTCGCACGTGACCTGTCCATTATTACGCGTGCTGCACGTGTCAAAGTGTTGCACGTTTTGTCTGTACTGTTGGAAAATTATATCCTTGATATCATGCTTTGAGATCGAGGCAGACTGCAAGTATTGGCACCATGAGTTTGCCCGATTTCATCACTACTATGAGGCACGAGGTGGTTCGGTCTCTCCGGGCCTCGGCAAGCACCGGACAGAAGATACTGAGTCATGATCAATTCAAATTTCAAAAAGCTTATAAGTGTACTTAAGCAGATCTCTCCGTCTCCCCATATCCAATGTCATCTACTACTGCCACTCTGGAGCACTCATCTCACGTGCCAGATCCCCTTCTCTATCCCCGTTTGTCTCCACATTATTTGTTACCCTCAAAGGAGCCCGACTACCTTCGTCTTATCCTCACTGCCAAAGTATATGAGATATTGAAAGAGACTCCCCTTCTCTACGCTCCAAACCTCAGTTCAAAGCTGGGCAATCAAATATGGTTAAAACGCGAGGATCTACAAGAGGTCTTCAGCTTCAAGATTAGAGGTGCCTACAACTTCATGGCAGGACTATCAGAAGAAGAACGGTGGAAGGGTGTTATAACATGCAGCGCTGGTTAGTGTGCGTACTTGCAGAGTCGTTCGATCCTTTTAGCCCTGTTATAATTTACCCATGCATCCCATTGACTTACCGCTACCAGGCAATCATGCACAGGGTGTAGCTCTTTCTGGCGAACGTCTTGGCATACCTTGTACCATTGTGATGCCTAAAGGCACCCCATCCATCAAAGTTCGCAATGTCGAACGTCTAGGTGCAAAGGTCCTACTTTACGGCGTCGACTTTGACGAAGCCAAGGCAGAATGTGCAAGATTAGCTGTCACTCATGGACTGATCTTCGTTCCTCCCTACGATGACCCCCTCGTAATCGCAGGCCAGGGTACTGTTGGCATGGAAATATTAAAGCAGATACCTGACTGCGAAAATATCGATGCCATCTTCAGTGCCATCGGTGGTGGTGGTCTTGTTGCCGGGATATGTGAATATGTCAAACGCATAGGCAGCCCAAAAACAAAAGTGTTTGGTGTCGAGACCTTTGATGCCGATGCCATGGCACGGAGTTTGAAGAAAGGGGAGAGAGTGACTTTACCTGAGGTCGGCCCCTTTGCCGACGGGACCGCAGTAAAAATCGTTGGCGTGGAGCCATTTAGAATATGCCAGCGACTATTGGACGATGTGGTTCTAGTGGATAATGATGAATTATGTGCTGCCATCAAGGATATCTTCGAAGGTAAAAGTCCTTTCATCCACCTAGGATATATGTACTCATGAACGTAGAAACCAGGTCTGTCACTGAACCTTCCGGAGCCCTGAGTCTGGCAGGCTTGAAGCGATACGTGATAGAGCAAAACCTCATCGGCGCAAATCGAAAATTCGTTGCTGTTGTCAGTGGAGCTAACATGAACTTCGACAGGCTGCGTTTTGTCGCAGAGCGTGCAGAAATAGGTGAAGGACGTGAAGCACTTCTCAGCGTGGAGGTACCAGAGAAGCCTGGAAGGTAGGTACAATCACCATTGCTCCCTTTTCACTCGACTTATCTCCTCCTTACGTTCCTGTGCAGCTTCTTTATACTACACTCTATCATCCACCCGCGAGCAACAACGGAGTTCATATACCGTTATAATGATCCAAACACCGCACATATATTCCTCTCGTTCAAGCTAGAAACCAAAACTCGCAAAGAAGAAGTAGAGATGGTGCTTCGACGACTCGAAGAGTCGGGCATGAGTGGATTCGACATCAGTGATGACGAAGTCGCCAAAACTCATGCACGCTACATGATAGGTGGATGCGCCGTGGTTTCAAACGAGCGGTTGTTCCGGTTCGGTAGGCATCTTTTTTGCATTCCGACCTCGGATCTTGCTTAACAGAGCCTCGTGCTAGAATTTCCTGAACGACCGGGCGCCTTACGCAAGTTCCTGCAGGGTATCCATTCCGGCTCAGGCTGGAATATATCGCTTTTCCACTATCGCAATCATGGCGCAGGTTCGTGCGATGCCTCTTTTTGGTGTCTCTTGTTTGCTCATGGAATCGTGACAGACCTAGGCAGAGTTTTAACGGCGATCCAAGTTCCTCCAGAAGACTACCCTGCATTCGACGAGTTTTTGGGCCAGTTGGGTTACCACTATGTGGAAGAAACTGAAAACGAAGTGTACAAACGATACCTCAGGGGAAGGGTTACTCAGAATGGATCAGCATAGATCAGTATTGAGATCGATTATCGGGGTCGAGCCAACAGGCACGTAAGTATGACGTGCCTGAACACCATTAAGTAGAAGTTGACCGGTCTATTATAAGCAGCGCTTGCAATAGATTACTTGCTATTGTAGCAATTTGAAATTCCTGGGGAAAGCTGTTTGATGAAACAGTAGGGTAGTGGTATATTGAAAACGTGCCGACAATCTAGAAACAGTCAGCGCACTGAGCGCAGCACCCCACGGAGTTGAATATGGGCTTTCGTTCCAATCCAAATAATAATTACCCGGATGTCCGATTTGAGGACACTTGCAAGGTCGAGGGCTTCTATATCGGAAACTTTGCCCGTGATCGTCGTGTTAATGAATTGCTTGACAAACCAAGTGGCCCGTACTAGTACTTTAAAGCACCAACCTCGATGTTGGAAACAGCACATTTCTTTAGCTGTGCTTTGACAAGCACCCCAGACAACGTCCCTTTAAATTTCTAGGTCAAAAGAATATAAGCGTGAAACTAAAACGCCGGTACCTCGATTATCATCAACAACTTGAAGTTCGCCGGTGACCGGATCATTGATTCAAAACGGGCAGCCCTTACGTGCAGGCAGAACGTATTGCATTGGTGTTTTTTTTTCGCGTTCTACGAGGATACATACGATCAGGGCCGCACCGAATCATGTCTTGAGAAGTCGATATTAAGCGAATGTCGTAAACAACATGACGGTACACAGCCATAGTATTTACAACACTGTACGTACTCACTACCTACCCAAAAGTGATGTTTTTGACTGACAAGTACTAGTAAACTCGAATTTGGGCTCACGGCTGTTTTAATGATTGCTTGGAGTGTGGAAGGTATTTCTGGTATTATGTATATATATATGTAGTATAGAAGGAACGACTGTCACCAGTGCGTCCTGGACTGATGAAACATAAAAAAAATGGGGACAGTGG
>PVYE01000329.1:0-17155 GCA_002995055.1 Rhizopogon rudus | reverse complement strand
AGTTTCGCAAAGCTTTACCGAATTCGGGTCAATTACCTGATGTTGGGCTTACCGACGTGTCACGTTGTCACATCATGTGATACTGCCCAGACGCGCATGTCACGTCGCGTTGTCACCTTTATGCAAATAGCGCAGACTGTTCGGTCTTCCGGTGCCTTGTCTATCAACACACTCGATGGCACGAGGAGGTCGAGGCACTTTTGGGCTAACATCCAGTGGTCGAGGTCGCGGGTTTCGCGGTGGATCTCGTGGGAGCACACACTTTCGTGGTCGTGGTCGTGGTCGTGGTCGTGGTCGCGGTCGCGGCGGGTCGAATGCACCTGGTGATGGCCCAGCTCCGCAACGGGAAGACGATGGAACACAGCTGGAAGAACGCTTTGAAAAAGTTCGAGAGAGCGACGAGATTGATGAGAAGCTGGGATTTGCGAGAGTGCAAGAAGGCGCAAGGAGAGAGGGCTGGTTAGTCAACATGCATCCCGTGAGTGTCCCGTCTAGTGTGCGAGGACTTAGTTCATTTATGAATATCTTTCAGACTCTGATAAAGGATGCGGACTACCCGGGTGGAAAGGCGGCAGTCGACTTTTACTTCATTCAGGACGACGGAGGAATGTTCAAGTGCACGATGCTGTATGAACCCTACTTTTGCATAGCATGCAAGGTCGATCTCCTCACCTTGAACAAGAAACGTCTAGTATATTAACCATGCCCTACAGACTGGCTCGGAGTCTTCTGTGGAAGAGTGGCTACAAAAGCGATTCGAAGGCTTGATTGTGCGAATTGTGCGGGAGAAGAAAGAGGATTTGAAACTACCAAATCACCTCATGGGCCATCGCCGTCTGTACATGCAGTTGTGCTTTCGAAACGTGAGCGACCTTCTGGCCGTGCGACGGGACATAGCTCCTCTCGCGCTTGCAAATGGCGCGAAGCGGGATGCGATTGACGCGTATGCCGAAGTAGTAGCAGCAGCGAGCACGAACGTGGAGTTCGAAGGCGAGTGGGCGGAGGCTGGCAGGAGCAGTACAGGAAATTACAAGGATCGAGATGCACCATCGTGCATCGTGGACATCCGCGAGTTCGACGTGCCTTACTACCTTCGGGTGGCCATTGATAATGAGATGCGGGTGGGGTTGTGGTATGGGATCACTTTTACGGCTGGACAGCCTTCGTTTGTGCAGTTGACGGAGAGAGTAAAGCGTGCAGACCCCGTGGTGATGGCCTTCGATATCGAGACGACGAAAGCGCCGCTGAAATTTCCAGATGCAGTGGTAGACCAGGTGATGATGATCTCATACATGGTGGATGGGCAGGGGTTTCTGGTGACGAACCGGGAGATCATAAGCGAGGACATCGATGACTTTGAGTACACGCCAAAGGAGGGGTACGAAGGTCCGTTCACGATCTTCAACGAGAAGGACGAGGTGCAAGATTCGTTTTCATTCTTTCACTCAAACTGACATCTGGCAGGCAGCAACGCTCATGCGATTCTTCAACCACATCCAGGATGTGAAGCCGACAGTGATGGCAACATTCAATGGCGATTTCTTCGATTTTCCATTCTTGGATGCACGCGCGAAAGCAAATGGACTAGATATGTTCCTTCAAACTGGGTTCGCTAAGGATAACGAGGATGAGTACAAGTCCCGGGGATGCGTGCACATGGACTGCTTCAGGTGGGTAAAGCGCGATTCATATCTACCGCAGGGAAGCCAGGGCTTGAAGGCAGTCACAACTTCCAAGCTAGGGTATAATCCAATTGAACTTGATCCAGAGTTGATGACACCGTAAGTCGGTTTCTTCCTCGTGTTTTTTTAACTTGTTCTCTCAGAGTATTTATTTTCCCTCTTACCTAACTTTCCATTCCTCTCCCTATTGCTTCGCTTTGACATTACTAATATGTTCATTGCAGCTATGCGATGGAACAGCCGCAGGTCCTTGCACAATACTCCGTCTCCGATGCGGTGGCAACTTATTACTTGTACATGAAATATGTGCACCCATTCATCTTCTCATTGTGCAATATCATTCCACTGTGTCCCGACGAGGTGTTGCGAAAAGGAAGTGGGACGCTTTGTGAGACTCTTCTCATGGTATGTCCCCTGCTTTTGTTTCATTCAGTTGTAGCTCACTTCGCTGACATAAATCAGGTCGAGGCGTACCGCGGTCATATCATCATGCCAAACCGCCACGAGGACGCGCATCTGAATATGTTCGAGGGTCACCTACTTGCGTCAGAGACTTATGTCGGAGGTCACGTCGAGGCACTCGAAGCTGGCGTATTCCGCAGCGACATCCAGACGGACTTCAAGATCGTACCCGCAGCCGTGCAACAGGTAAGCTTCCTGTCGTAATACAGCTCAATCTAGACTCACCTCCACCAGCTCATTGATGATCTCGATGCCGCACTCACCTTCTGCATCGTTGAGGAGTCAAAATCCTCCTTGGAAGATGTGACTAACTATGACGAGGTCAAGACCCAGATACAGTCTGCACTCGAGGCATTACGCGATACCCCAAAGCGCATAGATAAGCCGCTGATTTACCACTTGGATGTGGCAGCCATGTATCCGAATATCATGCTTTCAAATCGCTTGCAGCCAGACTCAATGGTTGACGAGTCTGTCTGCGCGGTGTGCGATTTTAACCGTCCCGGAAAGACGTGCGATAGGAGGCTCGAGTGGGCATGGAGGGGTGAATACTTTCCTGCCAGGAGGGATGAATACAACATGATTAGGCACGCACTGAATCAAGAGACATTTCCTCCGAAGCGCCCTGGAGGCCCACAGAGGCGGTTCCCGGACTTGACGGAGGCGGAACAGACCGCACTGCTGCATAAACGCCTGGGTGACTACTCGCGGAAGGTGTACAAAAAGATCAAGGACACGAAGGTGGAGACAAGAGAGTCGATCGTGTGTCAGCGGGAAAACCCTTTCTATGTTGACACGGTGCGACGTTTCCGCGACCGTCGGTATGAGTACAAGGGGCTACACAAAACCTGGAAGAAGAATTTGGATACGATACTCGGCGAAGGACGCTCGATTGCGGAAGTCGATGAGGCGAAAAAGATGATCGTGATATACGACTCCCTGCAGCTTGCGCACAAATGTATCCTCAATTCGTTCTACGGCTACGTGATGCGCAAGGGTGCACGTTGGCACTCCATGGAGATGGCGGGAATTACCTGTCTCACAGGCGCGACGATCATCCAGATGGCGCGCGCACTCGTCGAGCAGATTGGTCGCCCTCTGGAACTCGATACGGATGGAATTTGGTGCATGCTTCCTGGTGTCTTCCCAGAGAACTTCAAGTTTAAGTTGAAGAACGGGAAAGCCATCGGGTTCTCGTACCCATGCACGATGCTCAACCACCTTGTGCACGCCCAATTTACCAATCACCAATACCACGACCTGGATCCTTCTACTGGGCAATATGTCGTGCACAGCGAGAATTCCATTTTCTTTGAGCTGGACGGGCCGTATAAAGCCATGATTCTCCCATCGTCGAAGGAGGAGGATAAACTGTTGAAGAAACGTTATGCTGTCTTCAATGACGATGGATCCCTTGCAGAGCTGAAGGGTTTCGAGGTGAAGCGTCGAGGAGAACTCCAGTTGATCAAGATCTTCCAGTCGCAGATCTTCGAGAAATTCCTCCTGGGAACGACGACGGAGGAATGTTACAGTGCGGTCGCGCAAGTTGCAGACCAGTGGCTTGATATCCTCTTTAGCAAGGCTGAGACGCTGACCGATGAGGAGCTCGTTGAGCTCATTGCCGAGAACCGGAGCATGTCCAAGACGCTGGCGGAGTATGGAGGACAGAAGTCGACTTCCATCAGCACTGCCAAGCGACTTGCTGAATTCCTTGGGGACCAGATGGTCAAAGACAAAGGTCTCGCCTGCAAGTTTATCATTTCTGCAAAGCCCAACGGAGCGCCAGTCACCGAACGGGCGGTTCCTGTTGCTATATTTTCAGCAGAGGAGAGTGTCAAGCGCATTTACCTGCGTAAATGGCTCAAAGACAACAGCCTCTGTAATTTCGATCTAAGGTCCATCCTCGACTGGGACTACTACGTGGAGCGCTTGGGCTCAGTCATTCAGAAGCTTATCACCATCCCTGCCGCTATGCAGAAGGTCTCTAACCCTGTTCCTCGTATCCGCCACCCTGACTGGCTGCATCGCCGGGTTGCGGGTGCTGTGGACAAGTTCAAGCAGAACAAAGTCACCGACTTCTTCACGCGTACCAATGCGGATTCACAGTCCCAGTCTCACACGCAGACTCAAATCGATACAGAGGAATTGGACATGGAGGATTTCGGACAAGATAGGAACTCGGAGCGACCTCGCATTGCTGTCGTCAATCGGAAGTCCCGCAAACGGACACCTGAGCCTGTAGAAGTGCAAGATGACGAAATGCCTCTTCCTGACCCTACCATAAGTTATTCTGCCTGGATCAGGGCCATTAGACCACGCTGGAAGAAACAGCGAAATGTTCGCTGGGGAGGCTCCGGTGATGCCGCCATGCCTTCTATGTTCAAAGGTGCCCGGGTTCGCACGACGCAGCGATGGGACATTGTGCAAATTCGCCCTAGCAAGATTCCCGGGCGATTCACGTTATGGGTATCCGTCGATGCTCAACTAGTGCCTGTTCCTTTGCGTATCCCCCGCGAGTTTTACTTGCACCTGAAGACCCCGCCTCGCGATGGTTTGTTTCAACCAGAGTACTATGCTTTCGAGAAAGTTGTCCGTCACCTTCCTCGCGACCTTCCCTGTTCCAACCTCTATCGGGTTTCTGTCAAAGAAGATATGTATCATGAAATCCAGGAGCACTTTATGGACCTCATGAATGATCCGAATGTTGATGGCGTATTCGAGCGACAGGTACACCCTTGCGCACTCCGAGCGAAAAGTATACTCACAACAGTTCAGGTCCCACTAGAAATGCGTGCCCTGCTTAAACTAGGGAAGACATGTACCGTCGACGAACTCGGTATGACTCTGAACCGTGCTCAAAGCAGTGGCGTTGATTTGTCTCAACTCGACCGAGCCAGTGTCTCCCTTTCTCGCAGAACATACTTGGATAGTGGTCGCTCTGGCAAGTATGTCTTCCTATACCATGCTTGTTCTAGCACTTCGCATGTCCACGTGTTTGCGATGTTCATGCCTAACGGCGCCGTCAAACTTCACGTCGTTGACCCCGCCCCCCGTCGACAAGCAATCCCCCGCCTTCAAGAGCTGTACAAAGACCTTCTGGATAAGCGACAAGCCAAGTATGGAAACACCTCGTTTGACTACCCTAGTTCATGCGATTTCAACACGACGTATCACAACAAGGACACGACAGCCCTCAAATCCATTTCCAGGGAGCTCGGACTCCTGGAAAACATGTCCTACACTGTCGTAATCTCATCTATCAAGGATCAAATATACTTTGACACCTGGGTTCCAAAACTCTCAAAATTTCCTGTTCTTTCGATGTCAAAGACGAAAGCAGTGCATACGCTCAATGCTTTTCCTTGGCAGCCCGACGTCGCACAAAAGATGGTTCAGCGGTATCTGTCATTGGGGACTTGGCTCGATCGCTCGATCGCACTAGCGGATTATTATGATGTCCCTATCGGTCACATTGATGGTGATCAGCCACTTTTGTTGTCGGACATTAGCTTTGCACGGCGGTTGATTCAGCAGGATATTGTCCTTTGGTGGTCGCCCTCTGAGCGCCCGGATCTTGGCGGCATAGAGGACGACAGCAGGCCTACTGAGGATGTACAGCACACAGAGTTCATATCACCTCGGTGCTATTCCAACGTGTGTCTTGAAATCACTGTTCGCAATTTGGCAGTGAACTCCATTCTCCACTCGGTCGCCGTAAACGAACTTGAAGGAAGTGGCGGAGCAACTGCATTTGACTCCGTATCCCGGACGCTGGACGAATTCTCCGGCGGCGAGGCACAGCGCGACCTTACCCTTGGAGAATCCAACATCTCTACCCTCACCTTCGGTATTCTCAAGTCGATGGTCAAGACTTGGTTGCTTGACAAGATTCAGGGCAATTTCGAAAGCCCAGCTACGCTGGCAATTGATCACTTCTGGCGCTGGATCAGTACAAGTGCTTCTCAACTTCATGACCCAAGCATCTATCGCTTCGTTCATGGGCTCATGAGGAAAACGTTTATCCAGATGCTGGCTGAATTCAAGCGACTCGGCTCCCACGTCATCTACGCAGACTTCAGTCGGATTTTGCTAGCAACGTCGAAACCTCCAGGCACTGCTCACGCATATGCAACCTACATAACCACTGCAGTGACATCACACGAGCTCTTTGAACATATGTACCTCAAAACCTCGCGATTCTACGACTTCCTTCTCTTCATGGATTCTGCAAATATGGGGGGCGTCGTATGCGAGGACCCACTGGCTGTCGACCCCCCAGAAGAGCTCACCATCGAGACACGGTGGAATATCCAGACTTTCCTACCACCCGCAATCCAAGACGATTTCGGTGCTGTCATTCAGTTCTTCATCGTCGAGCTTTTCAAGATTCGGCAGAAACATAACGAAAGTTCAAGGGCTCCCTTCCGCGTGCTTCAGAATCTTGCTCCCGAGGTTACGCAGCCCGACCCGAATAAAGTCGATGAGGTTGATGCGACTCGGGAGTTTATCGCCAGGAAACTCACACGCAAGTTGCTTCGACTCGTTGGTACTATCCAAACCAAACATAGGGATGCCTCCACGGACGAAGAACTGCACGTTCAGTTCCAGTTCCCTGTCCTCCCCGGCTCACATCTCAACATGACGAATCCAGTCCTTGAATTCGTCAAATTTGTCTGCACTATTCTTGGGCTCGCCTCTGACTACCAGGTTGAGATCGGTTTGCTGAAACGTAACCTTCTTGACTTGGCTGGCGTGCGCGAGTTTGCCAATGAAGCCATCTTTCGCAATCCGTGCGAGCCGCTCAAACTGTCTAATGTCCCTTGCCGCCACTGCGATACACTTCGTGATTTTGACTTCTGCCGGGACCCAGAGCTCATGCCACATGGTTTTGATGGCGCCAGACCACGCTGGATTTGCGGGGGATGCGGAGGGGAATACGACCGTATTGCGATTGAGATGGAACTAGTCAGACTTGTTGGAACGCTCGAAAGAACGTTCACGCAACAAGATATGCGCTGCGGCAAGTGCAAGCAAGTTCGTTCGGACAACGTGTCTCGATATTGTCATTGTTCCGGACCGTACCAGCTAGTCCTCAGCAAAGCTGAATTCAGGAGAAGGTTACGCACGATTGTAAATGTGGCAATTGTCCACAACCTCTCCAGACTTAGAGTGAGTCTCTCGTATTATCCAACCCCCACATCATAATCTTGACTTCGTGATGTCTCAGGAATGTGCTCGAAGGACTCTTGAAAGTTGGTAATCTGCTTGTACTAAGATGTTTTGTTGTAGCGTTTATTATCATTGGAATTTGTAACATTATCAACTATATGACCCTATCATGTTCGTGCGGGTTGCCGAAAGTGGAGTCGTGAACTGTCGTTGCACCTGAAGGAAGCCTGCGATGCGTGTGCGCAAGAGGAAAAATTCCGTCAACAATCATGGACTCGGATTCACGGCTTTGGCGCAGATTGAATAGGATACGGGAAGCTAGTACCCCGTGTATGACAAGTTGTGGTCTGAGGACAGTCAGCGGGAGGAAACCTGCGAGGTGAAGGGAGTTTACTGACACATCCATAATGTCAGTGTACGATGCCTAAGGGGAGGTATTAGCATGTTCTGTGGATTAAGTGTATATGGCCTCACAGGAGCAAAGAGGTCGACAAAAATGTTTGCAACGGATGCCACTGCATGTTCATGTTAGACCCGTACGAGATCATAAGCGAAACGACACACTTATGATACAGGTCATGTATACCAACCCATCGCGGTAAAGGGTGGTAACAAGGCGACCGCGAGAACCTTTATAGAAGTCAAACCTCTTGTGTATGGTAAGGACCATGAGCACTGCGACATCTCACTTAGCAACTTCGGTATTTGGTAGCATCAACTTGGGTTACCCAGCTCAAAGAGTATCAAAAAAGCATATTGTATAGCGCTAGTCTTCCCACTTTCAAATACGCAGCCTGTCGTATTCGCTGTAGAAAGTTAATCTTAAGAGTCTCTCATGCAATGCATAGTACGAGTACCTCCAGGGGCAGGAGGGTTCAGGGTATTCACAGCTTTGGTTACACCGATAGAACCAGCGATGCATATCTGTCCAACGGCGAGTTTCGGATGAGATCAATGCATCACTAAGTTGACACGTACCGCGGCAAGGACGAGAAGCCATACGAGCACTTTCTTACTCTGATGCCAAAAGGCAAATGTCCGGACAATAAGAAGCCCTAGGGCTGATAAGCATACAGGTTCGGAATATGAAGGACGCCATCAAGCCGACCTTCTGCAGCAATGATGCTTATCATATGCGAAGCTTTTAATGTTTCAATGGCTTTGCTGAAGTCGACTCCTATAGTTGCTTACCGCTAGAGACACTATTAAAAGTACTACACTGAAAGAGCCGTCATGGAGGTTTATCTCTTCAAATAACGAGATGACGCACGCTTGCAAACTTGGTTCGATCAGCCACCGCAGCTTACACCTCATCAAACAGGATCCGCGATGAGAGGACCTGAAACTTACCGTACGTGGTCATGGCAGCACCAATAAAGGTGACATAACGAGCGAGGGTGAAAGTAATTCGGAGGACATTCCACCTCCGTCCCCAGATAAACTGGACCTATGAGCTTGTTTAGCTCGTATTGCGCGAAAACGGTGATCACAAACCTCTAGTGCGATTGTCACGCAGTAGTCGTAAATCTGGATGAAGAGAGATCAGAAGGGCGTTAGAAATGACTCTAGTTTAGACGCATACCGCCAGTGCCATCGCTCCAACTATATTTATCGTCAGACAATGCGAGTAATAGCAAAAGTGGTAAAGTGAATACCTGTGAAATACTATAAATTTCCAGGACATTGAGTCTTGAGTTGTTTGGAATAATTGGCTGGAAAGCGGCGAACTGACCTGCGCCGTCTGCAAACCTGTACTAGCAGCTGACATTAAGACGGTGGTGGAGGAGTTCCTTGTGTGCTAGCTTTCTCTTGTCTGCCTTTTAACGGCCAAGCTTGAAGTGTTAGTCCCACTGTCCGGCATTCCCCAGATGATAGCAATGACGCATCTCACGATCAGCGGGGCGCTGCACAGTTTGGGCAGCTTTTTGACATGGATTGCAGGTATGTTTCTGGTGAACACTAGTTCCAACCTTCGTGGGTAGCTGTCTTCGTGTTGTTACATCGAGCTGATGGAAGCGATTACTTACTATGCTTGACGGCCATGCGCTAGGGTCGGTCATAAGACATACCAACTAAGCGGTTATGGCGCTTTGCTAGGGCAAACAGATATTATGTGTAATGGTAGCGATAAGCAACAGACAGGTTCTCACCACCGTGTACAGCGCTGAGATTTAGCAGGAGACTCACAGGACGGGAGCACATCAGTGACGTCGACACTGGTTTTATTAGTATCAATGATAGCCGAGGACATGCACGTTGTAAGCCGGTCAGACTGCCGTCTACATAACCGCTACACCAAAAGGTAGTGATACTGAATGTGACTAGCATTCAGTATCGCAGGCAGTATTTATGTTGATTATGGGAACTCAAGTAAGCCAGCGTGCTTACATGCGTGCGTGCTTGGCAAAATGAATATGAGATCCATCATGGATGGTCAAAGCAAAGATACTTCCCTACAAATTCGTGATTCAAGGACGGATGGACATTCAATGGTACTCATGGCTTGCCTCTTACCATAGCACCAGGATGAAGGTGACAGAAACTCCCAACAAAATTCGAGATGAAACTAGAGTACAACAAACATGGATCTGAAGAAGCCTAACCGTTAAAATACACAGATGATACTACGACCTAAACCCAACCATTCGCTCCCGCTTCGACCCTGCGCAGCGCGATAGAAGAGTTGGGTTTAGGAAGCCCAGTAACCGGTGACGCTCTACCGCAACAAAGTTTCTATAGAGTCGAATGCGACCCGTCGCCGCATTTGCATTCCTAGCTAAATAGTAGGACATCATAGAACCAGAATCGTAGATCCTGAAAGCCAACGTGGCAGCTCATGCTAGTATGCGACGCCACTGGCTGCATGATCGAAGGGCTACGGCGCTCCGTTGAAGTCTGTTGGAGCTCGGCGCGGATGTTCTCGGCTTTCAGTGGATGAGCGCCATCATGCATGAGCGGAGAGCAGGGCTCAGTGGAACGGAGCAGATCATAAGTACTGAGTGTTCAAAGGAGAGTCGCCGTTAAAAATAATCATACCAACAAATGCCAAATGACAGATCACAACCAGTAGTGCCTACTTTAACTCATCCTTCTTCGCCTGGGAAAAAAAGTATGGGTGAAAGTTGGCTACCGCAGTGACACTCTGGGACACTATTGAACCAGAATCGTATGATGTGTGATAGTGCGAGCTTACTCTCGATCCAACGTGCTCCTGTGTCGCGGTAACTGGAAGGACTATTGGCGGAGCTTTAAACGGAGCTCCAATTTCGCAAGTTTGCGAATTAAGTCGGGTATGTATTTCTTCCAAACTAAAATCCCTTACACCCGTCGTCGTTTTCGTCGTCGTTCACCAGAATGCTTACCGCCCGTGGCGTCACCCGCATCTCGCGGAGAGCGGTCAATAGCGCAAAGAACTCCAGCCGGTTCATCAACACCGCATCTTCCTTGTCGCGACTTTCCGTTCCTTCCCCCGCCCCAAAACAAAACGCAGCTGTTCGTCCTTCACGCGTATCAGCATCGCAACCCGGTGAGTCTTGGTCTCATAGTGTGGTATCTGCCACTTATTGTCTTTTTCTGTCTTTTCCACGCCTTGCTATTCGAACCGGACAAACTCGGGTCATAGCGCGGACATACGCAACAGAAGCGAAGGGAGCCGTTGGGACTGTGAAAACCGTCATTGGTGCCGTCGTCGACGTTCAGTTCGAAACCGATGCTCTTCCACCCATTCTCAATGCCCTCGAGGTTCAGGACTTCCACGGTGGGCGTCTCGTCCTCGAAGTCGCTTCACATCTTGGTGAAAACTCCGTCCGTACCATTGCTATGGACGGTACCGAGGGTCTTGTCCGTGGCCAAAAGGTAGTCGACACTGGTGCTCCCATTCTAGTCCCTGTCGGTGCCGCAACTCTCGGCCGCATCATGAACGTCATTGGTGAGCCCATTGACGAGCGTGGACCCATTAAGGGTGTCAAACTCTCGCCAATTCACGCCGACCCTCCTCCATTCGTTGACCAGTCAACCACCGCTGAGGTTTTGGAGACCGGTATCAAGGTTGTCGACCTTCTTGCTCCCTATGCCCGTGGTGGAAAAATTGGTCTTTTCGGTGGTGCTGGTGTCGGCAAGACTGTGTTGATTCAAGAACTTATCAACAACGTTGCCAAAGCTCATGGTGGTTTCTCCATTTTCTGCGGTTAGTTGCACTCGATTTTTTTGTCTCTACGATCATGACCGTTGTTCAATAGGTGTCGGTGAGCGTACTCGTGAGGGTAACGATTTGTACCACGAAATGATTGAGACTGGTGTCATCAACCTCGAGGGTGATTCCAAGGTCGCTCTTGTCTTCGGTCAAATGAATGAGCCCCCTGGTGCCCGTGCCCGTGTGGCTCTTACTGGTCTGACTATCGCGGAGTACTTCCGTGACGAGGAAGGCCAGGATGTGCTGCTCTTCATTGACAACATTTTCCGTTTCACCCAGGCTGGTTCCGAGGTGTCCGCTTTGCTCGGTCGTATCCCCTCTGCCGTCGGTTACCAACCTACGCTTTCCACTGATATGGGTGGCATGTATGTATATGGTTGTGTTCATCGTAATGTCGGTTTGACCTTTAGTATAGGCAAGAACGTATCACCACTACTAAGAAGGGTTCAATCACTTCAGTGCAAGCAGTCTACGTGCCCGCTGACGATTTGACGGATCCTGCTCCTGCTACGACTTTCGCTCACTTGGACGCCACGACCGTGTTGTCACGTGGTATTGCCGAGCTTGGTATCTATCCCGCTGTCGATCCCCTTGATTCCAAGTCACGTATGCTCGACCCTCGAATCGTTGGCCAAGAGCATTACGAAGTTGCTACCGCTGTCCAGAAGATCCTTCAGGACTACAAATCCCTCCAGGATATCATTGCCATTCTTGGTATGGACGAACTGTCAGAAGAGGACAAGCTGACGGTTAGTTTCTGCAAGACCTATGTGAAACTAGACCCTGACAAATACACTAGGTCGAGCGTGCTCGCAAGATCCAGCGTTTCATGTCGCAACCTTTCCAGGTCGCACAGGTATTCACTGGTTACGAAGGCAAGCTTGTATCTTTGAAGGACACTGTCCGGTCCTTTAAGGAGATCCTTTCCGGTGCACACGATAGTCTGCCCGAGTCTGCATTCTACATGGTGCGCATAACGTGTCTAAGTCTCCTATGATGTCCACTCACGCGTCAAACAGGCTGGTACGATCGAGGATGTCAAGTTCAAGGCTGAGCAGCTCGCCAAGGAGATGGGAGGCAACTAGATAGTTGGTGGACGCATGATCCTCGCCCTACATCCTCCATGCTGCTATCAACGTAGAATAGAGCAGGTACATGCATTAAATTTATCACTATATCCGCCTCAAGGCTTCTGGTACAAATCCTCTTGAAGTTATGCCCGCATGACGCGTGAGTTGCATGCAAAAAAGGTCGGGCGAACATCCACACACGTGAGAATAGTTTGTGGACGCGTGAAATCAGCAGCACGTGATCAGACAACGCGTTTGGTTGGAATTGGTCGCCAACGCGAACTTCGGCGGCTGCCACATCTCTTGTCGCGCCAAACATGTCTTCCTCATCGTCTCTAACGCTGAGCACGCTATTATCAACGTTGCACACACACCTCAATGCCCAAACTCAATTCTTGCCGACACTTCATGCTCAACTCGGCTTACCACAAACTGCCCTGGAGGACGAACTTCAAATATTACAGCATACCTTGACCAAAGCCGTCGAATCTCAGATAGAGGTGCGGAGGAAACAAGTTGGAGATTGGACAGGGAAATGCGAAGGAGTGGAATCTGGTTGCACTCGTTATTCAAGAGCGCTGGGCACGAATGCTAAAGTTGCTGGATCACTCAGCGATCTGAAGGCTGAGATGGTCCTGCCAAGGCGACATGAAAGCGTCACTGCATACCAGGAGAAACTAAGACAGGTCAGACAGAGCATCTCTACGCATTATCTACTGATACGATGGTTCATTAGATCTATCATACAAAGCTCGAGCAGCTCACAACCCTCACCAATCGCCTAAATGCCCTCGCACGAACACTGGGCTCTCATTTCTTTCAACCAGATATATTAACTCCAGCGCTTGCTGCTGATGAAGTACTAGACAACGCTACCGCACTACGAGATGTTACTCCTGAACGTTTCTCCAAACTCGAAAAGGAACTTGTACGAGGAAAAAGCGAAGTGGTGAGTCATTCTGACTATACTGTAATCCGTATCACTAACTGTGGCTCGCAGTCGAAACGACTAAATCAACTTGGTGAAGTCTTCAACCAGATTGAATGGCTTTACACAGAACTAGGTATCGACCCTCCTGCTCCCGATATCACACCACCACCTGCTCCTTCGTCTTCAAAACTCGCTGTTCCGACATGTTCCCTACCACGAGCTTCATCCGCGGGTAGCAGCCGTCTCATCAAAAACGCAGATCCATTCGCATCTTCAACCATTGGACCATCAACTCCTACTCCTTCATCTCTCGGGAAATGCGATGGTCAGATGCTTTGTCCATCCACCTCCCCCCCGCCTACCACCACACCGCTTCCAGAAGTTCCCGAATTCCCAAATGAACGTGAATACCTTAGGTCGCTTGGACGCTTCATCGATGTACTAGACTCCTCGCCGCAAGGCACACCGCCCGGACCAGTCCTAAATTCCTGCGGTATCGAACCAACGCAGGGGATTTTAACCTGGGCTGATAGACTATACGCGGAACTAAATGAGCTCAAGAGACGGCGCGAAGTGCACATCCAAGCCATGTACGATCAGCTTGAGGCACTGTGGCGGCGTATGGGTGTGGATGTGGACGCCATGGATGGCTTTGTCGAAGCCAATCGCGGGTCGACTGGGTCAGTGATTCAAGCGTATGAAGAGGAATTAGAGCGCATGATCGATCTCAAACGCGAGAGAATGGGCGAGTTTATCGCTAATGCCCGCACAGAAATCGAGAGCCTGTGGGAGGAACTCATGGTTGGAGAAGATGAGCGCAATGACTTTGCGGCATTTGCGGATGGTGAGTTTCTTTTGCCTTCTTCGTGGATCTCTTAAAACTCAGGGGATGTCGCAGATGAACATACGGAGGATTTGCTGAGCCAGCATGAACACGAGATCGCCCGTCTGAAAGCGGAAGTTCGGCTTAAAATGCCCCTGTTGACGTCGATCAGAAAGTACATTGAGATTTGTGAAGAAGAGAAGGAGCTCGAGCGCGTAGCAAGCGATCAGACGCGCCTTTTAGGAAGAGGCGGGGGGCGAGATCCAGGTAGATTGCTTCGGGAAGAGAAGATGCGAAAGAGGGTGGGAAAGGAGAAGCCCAAGGTTTGTCTATTCCTGTTCTTGCTGTCTTGTCCTTCCGTCTTATTTTCTTCCGACAGCTCGAACAGCAGCTACTTACATCACTGCCCACATGGGAACAAACGCACGGACGACCTTTCCTCGTGCATGGCGAAAGCATGCTCCAGCTGCTGATGGAGAATGTATCTTCGAATGAGCAAGAGAATCGAAAGAGAACACCTACTTCTCAGTACTCTATGCAGGTGCTCAACAAGGGGCCTTCGCAAGGCCTGAAGCCTATTGCTAGCAGTGGGGTAAATGGCGTCACCAAAGGAGGCTATGTCCCTGGCAAAGCCAACGCAGGTCACCATGGCGTGGTGACGCCTGCCGTTCGACCAGGTTCCTCGATGTCTTCGAATACCCAGGGAACCAATAAACGACAGAAACTCGTCGATGGTGCGCATCACACTGCAGAACCCCTCCCAAAGGGCCGGACACCCAGCGGCAATTCAGCTCTCCCCCGTCCAGCCACTCAACACGCGCCTCCTCTTCCCCCTCCTTCTCAATCGAAGAATATGCCAGGGTATGCCGCACTAGGGTGGGGTCGCAATCCTTCGAGTATGCCGCGATCAGTTTCGCAACCGCGCGTTGCGAGTGGCCACCTTGGCTCAAGCGTGAGGGCGCAACACCATCTGAACCCACGATCGTACACTTCTGGCTCGATGGCGCCCAGTTATTCCAGAGAGTCAATAGCTAAGAAAACGACGGGCCGCATTCGCAAGGAGAGCTTTAAGCCACGTCCGAGCGGTGATGGTGCTGGTGGAGGCGGTGGGAGATGGAAGACTGGGTTCAGGGGTGTTGTGGAGGAGGATGAATGCTGAGCATCACTTTCTATTTATTTATTTCTGATTGGCTTCCGATGAATTCAAGCGTGACGAGCTTGACGGTTCAAATTTATGATATTTTTGTGTTTTTAACAGCGACATTCTTTCGCAAGACTTATTATCCTTCTATGTATGCCTCCCTGTTGTACTCTATCGTTGGACAATTTCGTCCCCGTGATGAACCAATCAACTGACGCATGGCTAGCCGTCAATGTTTGTGATATCATGCTCAGAGCATGGATTTAAAGATCAGAATTCAACGCGTCATTGTATCTGCGCAGAACCAAGGACAGTTTACTGTCTTGGTCCCGGACGCTACCATTGTTGACGCTAGACGCGAGCAATCGGAGGACATAGCTCGCGCACTGCGGAGACTGGAACCACGTAGAAATTCAGATGCAAATACCCCTCCCGAACCCTTCGAGCTTCAAAGCTTCAAGTTGAAGTTTGATGTGTTTGATGTTAGAGTCCCGCCGCATTTACGGGTGAATCGCGACAATGCGACGTGACGTACGCGTCCCGGTGGCATCACATGACGTGACTACGTGACTACCGCTCGGGTCGATATTCGAGACTTGAGACTTGAGACTCGAGACCAACGATAGCTTACGGACTTGGAGCTTGATCAGTTCCTATTAGTATGCTCTGCAGTTTCTCATGCTCCATGGGTGACTGGATTCAGAGGCGCTGGACCGTGCCGATTCACTCACCACAGACTAGAAGATGTTATTCAAACCGTCGAAGGTGGAAAGCATGTAGAACGCGCGCTCATATTTTTGACCCTGACGTAGAACGATCCAAATGCCGGACGATCGTCTTCTGAGACCGCGGAGTCTCAGGACGACAATGTGAAAAGCCTCCGGACCGCTCGAGTTCGCGTTGCGCAGCGCACGCCCATTTCCTACGTGTCATACGTCTCAGGATCGAGGCGTGACTCAAACACAACAACAATGACTTCAATACTGAAAGAAGAGACGAGCACGACGTTAGGGAAAGAAAGGGGGGGCGAGAAGAAGATGACTAAATATTCAGAAAACAAGCGGACCAAAGCGCCTCTGCACATATCGAACTCACCGCAGAAGGGTTCGATAAGGCGGAATATTATTTCAATGCCGTGACTGTAGGTTGCGATTTACAAGGCGTCCCGTTCTACAAGACATTCAGCAATCCGTGGTCCGGGACTAGGGGAGGTTGCCTTCGTGCAAGGTGATTTTGCTTTAACTGCACAACGCTTTGTAGAGACACGGTCTTGATCACTGAGATCGGAGTGCCTCCGCGACCTTTGTATAGTTGTGAGCTATTCGATGCTCTGCCAGAAAATTTCCGAGCAGGATGGATGTTTTTGGAGGGTGACCATTTTCGAATGTAATTTAGATCACTCACGGTACTGGTAGTACCCTGTTACACATGACATCTGGGCTCTGTACGATTACTCGGTGATCGCTATATATCCATGAGGCATCAATGAGAAAAAAAAACAGTGGATCTCAGGGGAGGGGAGGGAACATCACATGTGTTTGGCAGCGGCGGCTTGGAACAACAAAATGTCGCGACTCTACTTTATGTATCATGTTCCAAATTCTAGAGGATGACCGGTTGCAATTTGGTTGTTCAGATCTAGCATCACTGAAACCCGAAGATTGTGATATACCCTTATATACCCT
>PVYE01000316.1:0-23526 GCA_002995055.1 Rhizopogon rudus | reverse complement strand
CCATATGTCAAAAACTAACCAGTTTTTCACGGAGCCCTAGTCGGAACGACTTCAAAAGTCACATCCTAGAAAGGAAAGTTTTAATCACACAAATTTGACCTCGGCGAGTCCAGCCTGAGTGTTGCTTTTCATTTCTCCAGCCGGGCCATGGCCAATATGTCCTCGATATTCAGAATTTCCCTGTCTAAGATTCCACTGTCTCGCTCTGTCTTCCCTCCCATTCAAAATGTTCACAGCAGGACACTCACTACGATTGTGAACAGCGCCTTCCGGAGGCCCGACGTTCCAAGCCCAAGAGGTATGTTTGTCAACGCCTGCTTTTTACTCATCATACCTACCAGCTTAGCTCCAGGCCAGATATCTACGCCTCAAGACTTCCTTAAAGCCATCGGCCGTTCATCTGAGACCAAAATATCTATAGACAGCTGGGACGCATTCTGGCGGACATCCGGTTCGGATATGAAGAATGCTGGATTGAGCATCCAAGACCGGAGGTTCGTACCTCCTCGCCTATGTTGTCCCTCACCAGTGCATCATGCAGAAACGCAGGTATATTCTTTGGTGCATGGAGAAGTTCAGACAGGATCAACCAATAGAAGTATTCGCGCATGAGCCAAGACCCAAGAAGAAAATACGAGGGTGCGTACATGTAGTTACTTCTCACGAAATCTTGCCTTGTGTCTAATGGTAGTGTTGATTACTTAGTCGAGGTCCTGCTGTTCAATTCGGAAAGCGCATCCGCTCCCGGAGAGATCAGTAGTGCCATGCTCCACCGTATTTTCACCCTCTTGTGTCATTATACGCTATCTCAACGATATCCACTCAACAACCTTTGTTAAACTCTGTCGCTGTTGCCAACTTGGAGCTATCTACGCTCACGGAGATGAATAATCTTCTTGCTTAAACTGCCCTTTGTTTCCTCCTGACAGTTTCCCACGAGTCACACTGGAAGTATTGTTGGGAGCTTTATTCATTCCACGTTGCAGACCACGCGTACGGAAGTCAAGCCGAGGCGTGTCTTCTGACGTTAATCTACCTCTTACGCAGAAATCCTGCAAGCAAATTTCACGTACCACACCTTATTTCAAGAGGAACGCAATGTCAAGGCCTGCGGATTGCATATATCGCCGGAGTTAATTGCAGGTTGAGCCCTTTGTTGTGCCCTCAACCAATCATTATCAGTGTTGTTTATGAGTCCACGTGGCAATCAGGCGTACTACCCCAAATCATCACATTCCCACTGCGCTTGGACCTTCTTATCGTGATCTAGGAACTTCTAGGAAGTCATTCAAGCGCCAGCTTTTAAAAGTCCCCTAAGATCCCTTTTGTTCTGTTCCGAGAAAGCGGACAGGCACTGGGGTCTATATTCGGGCGACACCCGCTGTGAGGCTGCCTCGATGTGACTTACATCGAGGGTAGGGTGTCGGAGTTAACTGAAAGAACAAAACGAGGTTCGGCAAGGTAAAGCTGAGACATGAAAGAAATAAATCTATATAACCAGTCCAGTGCAACTCGCTCTAACGCCTTGCTTTAATCCTTGCTTTACTCGCCATGACATCCACCATCTACCGTCGTCAGTCTATGGCGACTCTGTACGAGAAACTGCGCGCTCAAGATGGAGAAGATCATATGGCATGGCTTGCCGAAGTTACTGCTGAGTTCGACACAGACGACAAGCCAGAACGCTTCGTCCATTCTATCCCAAGTCCACCTTCAGCAATTTCATCTGCTTCATCTTCAACTGCCTCTTCGCCTCAAAACCCGATAACTGCCTTGGACTTGAATGATCAATCCGACTTCGAGTCCGACTCTGATTCCGACTCAGAGATCGAGCCCATCCATAACTCAGATGGGATTCTGCTTCAGCCTTATGACACTATCCAATATTCCTCTTCAGACTTGTGCGTTATGTTTTGTATGTCGTAACGAATTAATCATCTCATAGTCGAGTACAGCCTAGCTCGCGCTCTTGATCAAGTCGTAGATCTGCCTTATATTCCTCCTCCCGTCGAATGCCATCCTCCCATCAGCTTGGGGTATAACACAGAGTCCCAAGTCACGCTTCCAACGGCAGACATTTCCTCCTCTCCCTTTGTTCTGCAACCGGCTCCCCCCTTGCGGTTTGTTACGCGTTCCACGCGTTCCTTCTCAAAGCGTAACACTTCTGATTTGCTACATGACCTGGATGAGTATGTTGAAGGGAATAGTGATGCTGAGGAGACAGACGACGAATATGTCCCTTCTTCCCTTAACTCAAGGAAACGTCGTTCCCCACGTAATAGCGGTGTGCTCGCCGTTGGCCCCAACCACCAATACGCATCTCCTTCGAAACGACCTCGCTCTGCTCCCCTTCCCCGGAACGTGCAAGCCGCCCCGGGTACTGCTCCAAGCCCTGCGAGCAAATCGAACCCTTGGGCCTGTCCGTATTGCTCGTGGGTTCAGCGTAACCACCGTACGCCTGACCTCAAACGACATGTTCGGACGCATACGCGTTTCGAGAGACCTGCACAGTGGGTCTGCTGTGGTATACCCTTCGAATCGGCCACAAGGTACAACGTTCCCCACGACGCTACTCCTTACTTTCGTGACGAAAAGCAATGGATTGGAGGATGTGGGAAGGAGTTCAGTCGGCGAGACGCACTCAAGCGCCATCTTGGCAATGACCACATCGCTTGTATCGGAGATATCGACGCGTTTGCTAACATCTCCGATGATTGAATGTACGGATTTCGATGGAAGGATCAGTCCAGATCATCTGATAGGTGTGCTCGATGTTCCTTCTTTTTGTTACGGACCGGACCGCTCACGAGTTTGCACAACAGCAACCTTCATATTTTCTCAAGATATACCCCAAGGATTAAAGCAGCGCTTATATCTCTCATGAACTTTGGAACGAAGATTATGCATATGTATCACGTTTCACGGTTGTTGCACGAACTATCAGGCTGTACTTTACTTACTTGTATTTTCTTACCATTCGTCACGGTCCTGGTATCACCATGTAATCTTCTATACAACAGTCGAGTTACCCAAGTTCTATTGTTCCAATCATGTTACCTTTGTTACGAGACACTACTTGATCAGGCTGTGACTCGCGCGTTTTGTTTGTTTTCTACATCCATCATGTGATTCATGTCAATTATTCCCAAACGGAACACAGCAGCGAGATAACGGGGACGGGCTCGGTGGCTTGAAGATCCATCCAATGAATGCAATACTACTTTGCACCCAACTTCTGTCCTTGTATCCAAATACCACACCTATTCCGTTCGTCTCCTATGCACCACCACTTTTCCAGTGAATCCAATGTAATTCCCGACTGTGGCTCAAAGAAGTCAAGCGCACCGATTCCCTTGTCACCATCTTTGAACACTTCGACTACAACACCGTTCATTTAGACACCATTTCTATAGTGGTTCAACTCACTGCATTGAGCGTCAAAAGGGGCACCTGCTTGGAAAGCTCCAGATGAAAGGCCAAGTGAAATGGCGCCTCCTCTTGTAGCCAGATACAACACGTCTTTCCAATCAACAGCGAGCGATATTCCATTGTTGCTAGATTTGTCGGATATTTTTCTTGCACCTTCTCTGATCCTGGAAACAGCAACGGCCTGCCTCATGCTGTTCATGATATCTATGCTATAACCACCAGCAATATCCGTGCCAAGACCGACACGTACGCCGAGGTCTAACGCTTCACGGAGCGGGAACGGCTTTTCTGAAAAATATGAGTTCGAGAGAGGACAGTGTGCCACTGCAGAACAACTGCCAGCCATCCGAGTCAGCATGTCTGTATCCAAGAATGTGCAGTGGGCCTGAACGGTTTTCGCTGTTTGTAAATTGCACTAGGATTTGAATGCCATCAGCCCCAGCGCCCATTAAGAATCGAGAATCACTCGCTTCGTCAAAAATATCAATATCATGTTTGTTGCGTTCGTCCAAAACCCATTGCACTTCTTCGTGAGCCTCCGCCATGTGACTCTGGATTCGTACTCCTTTGTCATGAGCGAGTTTTCCGAGCGCTTGCAAAAGATCATCCGAGCACGTAGGTACGAACCGCGGTGTGATCACAGGTTCAACGAGGCGTCGGTGTGGCTCGTAAGACGAAACCAGGTTATGACAGCCATCGATAAATTCCTCGGCAGAGCGTAGTGACGCTGTAGCGGAGGGTTCGATGTATGTGGGTCGAGACGAGATATCCATGGACAACTTCCCCACGAACGCTCGTATACCAACTGTTTGCATGGCTTTTGCTAGGATAAGACTGGGATTTCCTCGGATCAGCACCCCGTTTCTGAGACGTCTCTGTTAAGCTTGCCCTTACTTCGTCGTAGTGTTAATAGTTCCGAATAACAGAACCGCGCCAGTTCCAGCATCTCTTAGGCGTTCTGCTAGACGTCTATAGACCGACTCCGCCAGTTCCGGTTGGCTGTCCAAGCTTTCTTCGGCCTTGAACGCATATTCATTTAGCCACTGCATCAGGGGAAGGTGGAGACCGGTTCCCTGGAACAGGAATTGCGGTGCATGGAGATGCAGATCACAAAACGTCGGAAGGAGAAAACTGCCGGATGGTATCGTTGTAAGAGGTACGCCGCTTTCTCCAAGAAAATCCTGAGATGCTTCGGAGTCAGCGGGTCCAACATAAGTTATGAAACCCTGTTGGTCCACAACTAAGCACGCGCAGATGTTAGCATGCTTGCAACGTTTGATGATTTAAAATATGGAATCCTCACGCAATAGATGATCCTCGAGAATTTCAAGTTGTCCTAATGAAGGGCAATGCACCAGAGTGCCTTTGAATGCTGTTGCGATCTTCGTCGTCATCGACATCGTTGTTGATGCACTTAATGTTCATACCAAATCATGATTGATAACTTGAAGATATATAGGGAATAACGGCCACCCGTCCTTAAGCTTGACTCGTGGCATCACATCATCAAGTTGATCACATGTAGCTGCGTTCGTGATGGTCCACTTGAAGTTCCGTTCATGTTTCACAGGTTCTCTACTCTACACGCTTTATTCCGTAACCAATCTATCGTTACATCCTCCAAATGGTCATCGAAATCTCCAAATTTCTCGTGAAGACTATGATCACGAACGAGGGTAATTGCGCGCGAGGGAGAATCAGGGTTGGCCAACGAGAAATTCGATCCCGTTGTAAATGCAGGGGTTTGCGCTACGTACGGTCGCCAGAATGACGTGGAAGGCTGTGGTAGATACGGCTGTCGGATGTCAGACAGCTATGCATGGATGAATCAATATCAGTGAACATACGATCAAAGCTGGATCTCCTGTTCCCAACTTGTCGCCATTGATCTTCAAAGGAAGAATTCAATAGTTTCCCAGTAATGCATTAACCCATCTACTCACAACAAACGCAACTGCATCGTTGAATTGATCATGAATTTTCTGCGCGACTCGCTCGCCGACAGGCGCAAGGGCGGTATCATCTAGCTTCTCGCTTGCTTGATAATACCCTACTAGAGTCATCTCTTGTGCTTCAGCGTGTCCTTTTGCCTGCAAAGGTTGGAGTTAGTCTCGAGTATCACGCAGAAAGGTTGCAATAGGACGAATGTGACGTACTAAATCAAGTCCAATCTCCATCATAGGACTGAGGCTTGTCCAATGATGGAGCAGGGGGATTACATCCTCGATCACAACCGCGTCTGAGGTTTGTCTTCCAAGCAGAACGCCATTCACCGGGAGATGAGGATGCTTTGCCGCGTGAAAAAAGATCTTAAGGTACGCGTTCTCAGAAAGCGAGTAGGACACCATAGTCGTGGATCTTCTCGGTGTCTCTTCAAGTACGGCGCGGTTGTTGCAGGCGCAAGATTGACCATCACGTTGACGCAGGTCAGATGTGTCACACCGTGACGGTGTATATATAGAGCCCCCCCTATAATTTGTGCCGTCGCATCGACATCATCAACTTCAAGTTGAGATTTGCTACATTAGTATTTACTGACACTGTGGCCTCATTTTATGCTATACCAAGTTCCACCATGACCTCCTACTTGGACTTACAGGCGCAGGTCGCTGAATTTCGATTGCAATCGAACCAGCACTTCCAGCGGCTCACACAGCTCACGGACGACATAGAATATGTGAGTTCTCTGTATGCTTCTGCGAAAGAGTGTGATAATTATTGTGTTATGTAGTTGAAAAAAAAAAACTTGAAGAGCGTTTCCAACAGTTCACAACGAAAAAAAGGTTCAGTCAGAAGATCAAACAAGTAGCGCAGGCATCTACAGGAAATTAAGAATGTGAGGATGAATAGTCACGAGGAACAGGCCCCGGGGATGCGAGAATGAATACTACGCTGCCTGCTGAAGACAGAAACGAACTTCTGTGAGATGGACTGAAGTTGGTACCTGATTCCTCAGAACTGACCCCTCCTCGTTGGATTCAGCTTCCACCTTGTCAGATTCTTACTCTTACTCTTGTCTCCTCCTCCTCGTCCCCTTCGTCTAATGCCACATCTTCTTTCAATGTCCATCGGAACCCCCTCAGTGACATGCATGATAATGGACCGATCACAAGGAAACGAAGAAAGCAAGAACTGGTATCATGGTGCAAGAGCCTCAACATGCAAATTCGTCGTATAATTAGTGATTCAATCTCATAAGATTTGGATCGGCTAATTCACGGTGAATTTCCAGGTGAGAGTGGTGAGTTTAATAATACAGAGGAAACGAATCGAACTGTCTTCCTTCTGAGTATTTGGTCAGCGCTGAGGAAGTACTGTACATAAGTTGACCAGCACATTGGCCAAAAGAACGAACCTAAGACCCTGTAGCCTGATACGTTGACCTTAGCGTTGAACTGAGGACTTTTGGTAATCTGACAAGAAAGATAAAGATCGGAGAGGAGACGTTGCAGTCAGTTGAACCATTGAAATCCTAAAGCTTACATAAAGCAAGACTCGGACCGTATATCCCGGGTCGTGTAGTCGATAGAAACGTGGGAGAAGGTTCGCCATCAATTGCGCTCCATTGCAAGTCAAGAACACTCTATACCATGACGTCCAGCAGCTCGGAGATATTCACCGCAACCTCAGCGTATTCCCTAGCTGGGGTCGCTACCATTGCCGTCATTGCAACCACTGGCGCAAAGGTTTTGCTCCCTAAGAACGCGCGCTGGCAGGATTCGTTTACCTTCATCTGGCTGGTTCGTCGGTCTTTGTGCCCATCCATTCGTAATTAACAATGATATCGGCAGACATTTGACGCGTTAATCCATTTCTCATTCGAGGGATCATTCCTCTACCTTTCGACCTTTGGCAGGACTGTGAACTCCAGTGTGGGACCATTTGCTGAACTGTGTGAGTAGCGTAACCTACGATGCGCTGTTGAGTCGATTGGATTGACGAGTGTTCAGGGAAGGAGTACACGCGTGCGGATGCACGATGGGGTGTTTCTGACCCTACCGTTGTTTCCCTCGAGATTTTGACGGTCCTGGGCGCTGCGCCTATGTGCTGCTACATCATACGGCAAATCGTCAATGATGACCCTGCCCGTCACTATTGGATTATTGTCTTGAGCACTGCTGAGCTGTATGGCGGGTATGTGTGTTATGGCAAGTGGTCGTGATTGAAGTTAGTGATTCTATTTTCTAGATGGATGACGTTCTGTCCCGAATGGTTGACGGGAAGCCCGAGTTTGGATACTTCCAACCCGCTCTACCTATGGGTTTATCTTGTCGTAAGCATGCCACATCCCTTGCTTATCAGTTGTCTTGACTGATGTGGTATTCTGTATCGTGCCCAGTTCATGAATGTCATGTGAGTTTAAACGCAATATTTTTTATCGTGGTCGAATCTGATGGTATATCCCAGCTGGGTAGTCATTCCACTCTGGCTGATGTGGGATTCCTATGGACATATTTCTGGATCACTGCGCCGTGCGCAGGCAGTCAAAAAGGTCAAGAAGAATTAATTGCTTGCGTTGATGTCTATACCAGTCGGTATCTATGTTGTCCAATTCTTATTATAATTATGACCTTGCGCGATCTGGCGGATCACTCCCAGTAGTCAGATGAGAAGGCAATTCATGCATTGAATTTTGGAAACAGAACATAATTTTTCTAATAGTCCGATAGAGTCCGTATGAGAGATACCAGGTTTGTACTTAATTGGGTGGAAGAAACCTGGTTCTGAATAACCAGCAGAATCAGGTGCGGACCATCAAGTCCGTGACGAAGTTAATGAAGTTAACGAAATAAAGCAAAAGTCCATATTCATCCTATAGTAAGATTTCAGGCAAGTTCGATCGGAAGCACAAGTCTAGAGGATGGTGAACTGAGGAGAGGCATTCCCAGAATCACCGATCACTAGAAACGCATGTAAGTTATGCACGCAACCAAATGACGAATAATACATACAGACAACGATAGCATTACTGCGAGCCGATGTATTCTGAGGAACAGTGAATGAGACTGAACCTGCGTTGATGGGGAAATTGAATGCAAGAGGGTTCTCTGCGGGATTGCCTTTTAAGAACTGTATTAAAGACACATGTATGAAATTCACATACTAGTGTCCAAGTTCTCGGATTTGTTTTCCAAGTATCCCAGCATCAGGATACCAGTTGAATTTTGCTTTTCCGTAGGGATGTTGTCCGTCTTCCACGACACAATCTGGACGGAACCACGTTCCCAAAGCGCATCAGCTCCAGGGCTTGTAATAGTTGGGCTCCATGCAAGCAGCTCAACGGTATGGAGGGGAGCAGCGTTAGCAGCATAAGAAAGTGCCAACATCAAGGCTGAAACAAGAGAAAACATGGTACTGAACATTTCAAGGTCGTGAAAATGAGTGTTATGTGCTGGGCGGGCGGTTGGTGTGGTGTCGGATTAGCTTTATCGTGTCGATAGAGAAAAGGGGACGATAGGTGGAAGTTGAATTTAACGGAGGGCTTTATATAAGATATATGCGCCAAGAAGTTGGTTCTGTTTGTCGGCTAGTAATGGTGGCGGATGGCTGAAGCCCGGAGCCTGGAACCTGGAACCTGGAGACGTAAGAAAGATCTCGCGAAGATTGCAACGCGGTTGTACAAGACCGCCCGTTGGACTTCGAATGAATTAAGCGCCGTGGGCCTCATGCATTCTTGAAGTTGGTAGTAATTCATGCAAGACAGGCACATGCACGGCGTGCGCGGTCAAATTCATGAATCATGAGTGACACGAACTTGAACATGTGGAACAACGGACAACTATATGGAGCTGCGGATGCTTCTGAGTTAGTATGGCAATTTCTGTCTTTCATCCGCGCTGGCGTATACCTTATTCGTCGACTGTCGGGTTTATGATTCAGCCACTCCGTGTGTCTGAACATACTTACCACCCCGAGCAGTGAATTGCTAAAAGTGGAAGAACGCGTGAGTCACAGAAGATCATGCGTCTATCACGTGACGTGTCACACCGTGTTTCACATCACCTGGCCTCCTGCAACGTTGACTCGGTATGCGCGCCTCGGAAGCCTCTGGTCCTCTGTCCTAGAGGCTGGACACTTTCCACAGGTCAACCATGACCATTGTTCCACATTTCCTTCAAGTTATATCAGCACTGGTGGACTCAGGTGCTTACGCTTTCACACCATGACTGGGGAGCCAACTCAAGTCACCCCAAGCTGTACATCACACTTACAAGACCCAACTTATCTGAAATCGCCTCTGGAATCCATCCTAAACTCCTTACAATCTAATTCTCCCCACTCCAATCACGACTTACTGGATGCGTATAGCACCTTCTCCAGTAGAATCAGAGCTGAAGCTCTTGAGCTTCAGCAGACCTCCACATCGCTACCAGCCTTGGAATGCTTGCACATGAACTCACATCCATTTAGCCAAGCTTTAAGGCGTGATATTGCTATTGCTCATATCGATCCATTTGTACTGCCAACTCCCACCTTTACCCCCGGAGATTCTCTACTCTCACGACCACGATACTCTACTGTTGATGTAGTCAAGTATGCTGGCGATACGTCTGCACTCTGCCAACAAGCCCTTTGCGCCCTTTCCGCTGTTTTTAGATTCCCTGCACTCTATTCGTTATTTTCTGGTACGTGAGTTATGTCGTGCATTCGAAACTATATCTTGACATTCTAGCTTGTATCAGGCCCCGATATCTCCAGTCTTTTAACTGAAATTCTCAACATTACTCTCTCTCGACGGCTGCCCATCCTGAACAGCGCTAAAACGTTTTCCCTTGCTTTGTGGATCCTGCGCTCTCAGCGATTGCCGCAAAGTTCGCTATCGCCTCGAGCATCCGACATAATTTTAGTCCTTCGAGGTACATTGCATGCTCAACCCATCGGAGAACAATTCATCGAACCCACGGGAGATGGCCTTAAGGTTCGGGGAACGACTTTCTGATATGGATTCTTGCTGACACAATGTAGGGCATATGTCATCTTTTGGAATTCTACCCAACAACGTTCTTCATCCATGTAATTCAGCTACTGCCTTCTGTTCTCTCATATTTGCTTTGCGATACTTCTGCCATCCGCCTTCAAGCTACACTAGCTCTGGGGAGAATAGCTCAAAGTCTGTTGGACAACTCCCTTTGCATCACGCCTGATCATCGCCAAACTACGTCGGACTTCGTTTTGGACTTCCTCGACACACAATGTGCAAGAATAACTTCACCACAGAGCTCGGGGTTCCAATACATCGCTCTGGCAGCTATGTCTCAGAAGGAGGAATCCGGACCTGCCGACGGACCCGTTTGGCTAATGTCAACGATCGCGTCTCTCATCGTCCTCTCCGATCATTGTCTATTTTCTCACTCCAGGGTATTCAAATTCATTTTACATTTCGCTGCATTGGCTCTCGCTCATCGGAGATCGGTGGTTCGAGCGTTGGTCCCACACCTCTGGTCATGCATCGTTTTTGTGTTTTCAAGGATACCTGACGAAGACGTTCGCACCAAAGAAGCCGTCTTCCTCTTTCTTAGTCAGGAGCCAGGAGGTGGCATAGGATTAGCTCTTGTCGCGATGCTTCTGAATACTTCAACAACGCGTCCATCGTCCTCAACTGAGCAGGTCACGTCGTTCGACGCGGTGTCGAGGGTGCTCACGCTGGTGCACGACATGGCACACAATTCAAATAAATACACTTCTTCGGATAGTCTTTCGCTCCTTCAAAAGCTGATGAGCGGAGTAGGAGTTCCCGCACAGGCGTCCACTCTCGAATTGACTGCCAGTCCAGTGAGGTTACCCACGCCGTTGTTTGACGGTAGCATAATCACTGCCAATTGGGATCGGCTGAAGTCTATCTTGCGTTCCATCCATCGCCCTCCAATCACTGAACTGCGGCACCTCTCGGATGCAGAAATTCATCATCATCGAACGCTTCTGCGCTCCACTTGGGCGCAACTGGCTCGGTCACGGATGATGATGGTGTCATACGAAAGATGCTTGCCTGTTGGTACTTCCATGCGCGCTGATTGTCACCGACTGAATACCATTCTGCAGCCCGAGTTGATTCACATTTGGCAGTCTCTACTCTTAGTAGAGGCGCAGCTGACCCAAGGATTCCATCACCTCACCACCTCCGCTGATCTCGCGGAGCAATCTGCGCTCATCGTCACTGGTTTTATCCCACAGACCTCGGGACATGCCGGGGGGCCTCCTGTGGTACTGATTGCGACTCAAGTTGGTGCACTGACCGCTATCACACAATTATGGTCTGTGATGAAAAATGTCTTCGCTTCACTGTGCATATCTACCGCTGCGAAGACTATCCTGACGGATTTGCTGAAGCACGATTTCCTTCTCACTGATGAAGGCGTGCGGGCTCGGTGGAGCAAGCTCTGCGCTGATCTCATGGTCGCTGCAATGCCTTCATGCATCTATGAATTTCGTACTCTGACCTCCTCGCAGGCGACAAGAAAAATTGCACGAGAACTATGGTCACTTGTCGCGCAGTCACTGCTATCACAGTCCGAAATGCCCTGTTGGCTTGACAACGTGAAACTTCTCGTCGTTCCTTTGGGGTAGGTTACTTGTGTTGCCGCTTTGATTCCATATTGACAATAGTTCTAGATCGTGGGCGATGTCCGATGTGGAGTTAGATGTCTGGAACTCATTGCTGCAGAAGACGCTCACTTCTGCAGGTCAGGCTTCTGCAGCTCCGTCGGATGTCATTGACGCTTTTGCACAGGCTGTTTTGCCGGCGGCAGATGTGGATCGGTAAGAACCCATCATGAAATATAGACCGCCGGCTTATTTCCTATATAGAATGATATTTTTGCAATCACCTTTATCACTCCTTTTGTCTTGTTCCATATCGCATGCAAGCCTTCCCTCGGATTCGTTATTGAGCATCGTCAATTCTGTTTTGTGTGGCACCTACAAGCCTGATGCGGAGTTGATGAATGGCTCCCTGCAACTTCTTCAGAAGATCCAAGAGGTCATAGTGGTTTCTTCGCCAAATAATGTGTTGCGTATCCTCGAGTCACTTCAGACAGGACTGCAACTATGGATAGAAGACAAGGACGAGGTGCTCACGGAGCATGTTTTCAATTCTGTGGTCCGTCGAGTTTTTTTGTTAGTCCAATGACTTGCTCACTTTGGATAGATTATGCCATTATACTCGGATACGCTCACTGTCCTGGAACGACATCCCCTCAGCCTCGACTTTCTGCATGCAGTGGAATTCTTTTTGGCTGCTGGATTTTCCCGCATAGTTCCACCGGCGGTCGGGCCGCTTGCATTTGAAAGATTCTGGAGGGCTACATATCATGGGCGACGTCAATTCTCTTCAGGCATTCCTGCTGGTGTGATGTCACTGCTATCAGCGTTCGTCATGGTGTTTGGAGGTGACTTACTGGCGGGGGTCTCGTTGGAATCACAGTCCACGGTATATTATTCAAGCCATCTTATTGATCAGCCACTGAGTATGACCAACTAGACAAGCTCTGACTTGCCCTCTTCCCCTATCGGGGAGCATCATTCCATCGATGTAGCTAAAGCGGCCACGGAGTATCCTGTATTCAACGAGGCGCCTCATGTAGGACACCTTTCGGGTGATGCGACCCCACGCAATTTTCCTTCTCACAGTGCATCACCGGTATTTCCCCCTGATCCAGAGCCTGTGCTTCACGATCCTCGGGACACTACCCATAAAATTCTCACACCATATCTCCGTGGCCCTCATGAAGGTAGTGCCGTCCATTCAAATGGACATTCATCTTCATCACGCTCCTCGAAGCCCACGCCTCGAGGAACAAAAAGGAGTCATCAGTCGCAAGGTTTTTTTTCTAGAATTCTATTGATCCGTTTCTACGTTCAACACACCTTTGGTAGATATCACGCCACAAAAACGACGCCGGACGATATCAGGCATACACAAATCTCACCCGTCTCGCTTTACATCGGAGCCTACCAATAGAGTCACATCCCGAGTCTGCATCCCTCGACCAGTCTCGACTCCTGCTGAACAAAGCAAGAGGATAACATTTGACGGCGTTGTACTCCCTACATTGCGTCAAGTCGTCGCTGCTGAGATGTCAACAGGAAGTCTACAGGCAGAAGCTGCTGAGGCGTCCCGATTCAGTGATCCGCCACGCTCACTCCGTACACTCTCGATTGCATCTGATGACTCCGATGATTATGACAGCTGGGAGATTCGCTGCCCTGAGATGAGCACCTCAGGTTGGTCATCATACATCTATGTATATGCACTGACGCCCAGTAATTGACAGAAATGGAGGCCGATGATTCCCTTGCCGAAGCTCCCGAAAGCTCTCTCGTCGAGAGTAGTAGTATTTTGCAAGAGAGTACGTTAGATATGTCCCTCTGCAGTTCTCAAAGCACTTGAGGATTAACGCTGTTTCTAAGTAATGGAAACTCTGGAAACGCGACCAACGCGGGTACACCACCAACGCTTTAGATCTCAAGAAGAGAGCCATCACATCGCACAACACTACACGCCGTTGAGGCGTTCGAATACCGGTTCTGGCCGTCTGGATGCATTGCGCGACGTGTACGCAGCGGTCACTAGTGGGGCTTCTCAGATACCAGTCCAGGAACTGCTCCAAGCTACAAAGCTCGTCCACCAGATTGGTACGGTCCTTAGTGAACAGATGGGTAAGAAGCTTGGTGGTTCTTCATGATGACGCAGGAAGATGTATGTTCGGACGGGATATCCAGGTTCAGGAGACTACTATCATTATTGGTCATTATTAGAAGGGACTTGGGGAAGCATTTGTACTATTACTTACTGATCATTGTTGCCGCGAAGTGAAATGGACTGTCATTCGGACGAGAAGATCGGTTTCAAAAGTGGTGCACATATCATGATGCAACTACTGACTCATGCATTAGTAACTGTATGACGAGCAGAGTATCTTTGCAAAAACGACTTTTAAATTGCTTTCTTGATGACTATGAATACTGTAATTACGTGATAACGACAAAATGGCTACTACTAAGTATAAACACAACGAGAGTTAATGATACATATAATGCGGGTGAGACGAATGTTGGGATGTGTGCAGTAGATACAATGCAGGTCAGACTGTAATACTTGGCCTCTCAGAAAGAGAAAGCATGCGATTTTTGCGGCGGATAACCAAATCTCTGGACGGACTCGAAGACAGGGGGTCGCTAGGGAGGTCATGTCCCATTCTTCGTAGAGCAGGGGACACCAGATGTTGAGGAGGCGTCTGGGGGGCTTGGAGATAATCGTCTGATGCTTCCGATGGTTGATGCGGAGACCCAATGAGCATGATGGAATCATCTAATCAGAATGATTAGCTACAAGGTGAGAAGATCGACGTCAAATCCACACTCACCACTACCCGCCATCTGGATGTCTTCCAGAGCTTTCAAGGGCGAAGAAGACAGGTATTCGTTCTCATCGGTCGCTTCCGAATCATCCCAGAGCTTCATCCTCTTCCGCCGGTCATCTTCAGACCCATCTCGTTCAGAATCCACAAGGACAGGCAAAGAATGTGTGCGTCGCATGACTTTGGTGGGTGTACTCGCAATTGTCCGCTCAAGACTAGCTCGGCGCTGCATCCGCCACCCATTCCGAACTTCCTGGAAGGGTGGGAGCACAACGGCATCCATGAACACGCGTTTCCGCTTCTTAGAGGCATGGGTAACTGAAGACAAACAGAGACTCGGGATCGACGATCGAATTGGTGAGAGAAGGCTAGTCTCTACAGCCAGTTCGTCCTCGAGATCACTATCCCCATCCATGGATGGAAACTCGATAGAAGAACGGATGAATGTTCCACGAGCACTCCTTCCTTTCTTAGTGACATCATCGACATAAGGCTCGTCGAGGGTTTGTCGTCTTCCAAGGATTGATGAGGCGCTTTCCTTGCCTGGGGAACTGTTCGCGATGCGTTGGACAACAGACAGAACAGGCGACATGTTTTCCTTGTCCTCGAGCATCCGCCGCTTGCTCGGTGACATACTGCATGGCGTCTTTTCTGACTTGACCGGCAGCCTCCGGGGGGTCGAGGGAGGAACTGGCGATAGTGGTAACGTGGACGCGGGTGAGCGAAGCAAGAGTGAATGGAATGACTCTGGGGTGGTTGAGGGCTTTTGGGGGCGAGGGGGTGTCGCGGCACGATTTTGACGTTGCGTTGGTGTCGTGGGATAGCATAGAGATGGGAATAACGGCGAGTTGGTTTCTAAAGTTGCTGTGGGCGATATGGGAAAGAAAGCGGGTCCCAATCGACCAATAAATGGTGAAGAAACTGAGGACGGGAAGCTATCTTTGTCTGACCCGAATGGCGAAGCAAGCCCGGGAGATGTTTGAGAACTAGGGTATGGAAGGTCGTCACTGCCTAGATTGTCGGATGAAGATCCTGAGCTGCTTTCGCCAACTTGAGAAATGGACTCGAAAACATCTACAGGCATATCCTCCACTACAGGTGTGGGGGCAGACCACTTGACGCAAGCTTGAATCCTCTGGGGCCACCCTCCTTCCGGCTCCTCGTGATGCGCGAAAGTTAACTGCCAGAATTCTTCGAACGATTCATGGGCAATCGAGGGCTTGTCGTTGCGACCATGGAACACAGATTCGATCAGCGTTGACAGCATTTCAAGCATGTGAAGACTTCTCGGAAGTTCCTGCATGCCCAGCAAAGCAGTTTGATACAACGGGAGCATGTCACCCGTATATTCGTCCTCGTTGAACACGTAGAATTCATCCGATATCCAAAGGCTGATTCCCTCTTGAAGCGTCTCCAGAAGGTTCAATCGCAGCTCGACTGGGCATGCGTCAACCACGCGGATCAGTGATCGTACCATCCAGATCGACGTGACCTTGTTCCGAGGCTCAGGTGGATATGTAGACTGCAGGGTATCGTTCACAAAGTCGAAGATATACGAAGGCAGCTGGCGGACATCAGCCATGTCGAGGTGCGTGAGTAGCATATCAGCAACGCGGGTCGACGATGCATAGGCGGGACATGGATTCTCAGAGACGATCTCTGCAACGCGATCGAGCACGGTAGAAGAATCGACACCGTAATCGAGGGCTTTATTGACTGCATGCTGGAGGAAGTTATCCCAGGTCTCGAACTCGCCACTGGTCATATCCCATGCGCTCGATTGCCTGCTATGAGGTCAGATCTGGTCAATAACAAGTTCGACGAGGACGCGCTTACCCAAAAGGAACACCCAGTAACAAGGCAGCTCCTTCCCAAAGCCCCTGTGCATCCTCGGTCCAGCTCTCAATGAAGCAACCCCAGACGAGGCTTTGGACTCCTGGTTCGTAGGACATCATGGCAATGGCGCGCGATCTCTCTGCCCAGAATTCTCGTAGATCATCCACTTCGCAAACCACCAGAACCTCCGCACAGAAGTAAGCCCATTGTTTCCTAGCATCGTCCGGAGAATCCGTCTCCCAGACAAGATTGGCTTCATCTTCTATCAAACACGCGACCAGCCTCGCGCCGGCAGAATGAAGTACATTGTCAGGGAAAGTGGTCCGCATCACAGTCCACAAGTCTCTGGTGACAACTAGTTTGAGAGCAGCATTAGACCGCGACGGCAGTAAGCTTCGCTTGCGAGACATAATAGGACTGGCATGCTGAGGTGGAGGAGGTCCAACCTTGGTTGTAAGGTCGAGCTTAGGGTCACGAAGAATGTCTACAAGTATCATAGCTGCTTTGGTTGCGAATTCAGCAGTTCCATCGTGGTCGCTTTCATCTAAGTCCAGCATGAATATCGAGCAGATAAAGAGTCAACTGATACACACCTTGTAAGACCGCCACGTTGGCCTTCAATAAGCCTTCCCATATGGCAAGGACTTCGGGCTACGTCTCAATAGTCAGTCATGCAACTAAAACCTGAGCGTATGACTTACCGGTGGCCCGCTATCGTCTGGCAGCTCAAGGCATGCAAGTCCAGATCTCCAGATGTCAATTAGGTTATCGAACACCCAACTGCGAGACAACTCGTCCCTCGTCAGGGACCGAACATCGGTCAATTGAGGACAATCGTCCAATATTGGCCTCACGGCGGTAGCTAATGTCTTGTATTCCGCTGTGAGAAGACCCGGATTGGATGAAAAAAGGGAATGAGGAATAAGTTTGTTCATGCTCCAAGCTTCCCCGACGTTCTCGGCGCTCACTAGAATCCTCGCAATCTCCATTCCGTCACCACAGGTTTGGCCCCCCTTCTTGATCATAGCCTTGACCAGGGTCAGAGCCTTCGATAGGCGATCCTCGTCGTCGGAGTCATCACCCAATAGAGCGGCCACCGTTGCCACACCGGCACCCATGTCAGTGATGGATTTAAGAAGTTTCCAGTAGTTCTCGCGGAGGAGGTCGACGTCCTTGTCATTCAAATCAACCTCTTCATCAGAGACTATTGAGCATGGACGGAAATAGGCCCAAGCAACACAGCGCCATGTAACGCAAGCAAGTCCTCGTACTGAACTTTTCTTATTGCGCACCGCGAGTTGAAGTAACGCCGAGATAATACGGGTCAATCGAACGTCCGCGTAGACCGCCGGCCCCAATAAAACGATAAAGCTCGCGATGACGCTGAGGGCCCAAACAGGCCCTTGTGCTGCATGTTGGGGATCCGCCGCGTTCAGCGTTGTGCGAAGCGTACGAACGATGACCGGGTCCGACGATGGCTTTGACGGACTCTTCTTCTCAGGTGAACGTGTAGTATCTGTAAGGAACTTTGCGACTGCCTTAGAGATGCGCATTTGCAGTGACGATTGCGGGATAGAAACGCAGGCTAGGACGAAACCACCGAGGGCGTGACATGCTTGAGTGCGGAGAAGCAACGTTGGGGCAAGCAAGTTTGCCAGTATGGATGGAAGCAACTCTGTGAACGCAGGTACGAAAGTTGAGGGTTGATATACAGAAAGATCATGAATTGCCTGCAGTGGAAGTTAAGCACCAAACTGATGCTACAATGTCTTTTCTAACCTTTAAGCCATCGCAGGCGGACCCTTTTTTGCCTTCCTTGCCTAGTTCACCCTCCATACCTCGGCGCAGAGCAAAAGCAATTCGAGACCTCGCTGGTACGAGGACCTCCTCTGGTAGGCGCTGGACTTGTAAAAGCCATATCGACAGTGCACACGTTTTACGGCCATTGGGGGTCGGGAGCACCTCGGCCAAGGGAATGGACAGAACAGCAGTCAACATTTCGCCTAATTGCGCGTCTAGGGGATTGTTAGGCTAAGCTTCATAACGCCAATAGAAACGCACCTGTAAAGATACGATAGACGGCAGGAAGGGTGAAAACCGCTCCAAGTAGCCTCATCACCGCGTGCGAGGTCGTGCAGAGATCTCGTGCGTACTTTGCCTGCCCAGCCGACATACCGCGTTTCTTCTTCTTGGGACTCTGCTTCGGAGAAGGTAAAAGCAAGGGAAGTTCTTCCTCTTCCACACAAGTAAAGGGATCCTCTGTTTCACTTTCAAGTTCAGGAGCCTTGGGCTCCACAAGTGCCTTGCCAAGATCACGACATACCGCGTCAGTGAAGGGCTGCGTATTCTTACGAATTGGTTGGAACAGAGGCCAAGAAGCATCCGCGTCAGTTGTGCCCATCACTGCTGATCTAATGCGGGCCGCAAGGACAGCGTAGGCATCAATGAGATCGGTAAAGGACGTCTCGGACGCCAGGATTTGAGACACAGGTCGCGTAAGATACGATAGATTTACAAGCGGGTCCTCTGGTTCTGGAGTTACTTCTCGTTGTTCTTCCTCTTGTACGATGAGGAGCCTGGGCACTGATTTCTTGAGGATGGACTTGGTCGGGAGCTGCCGAGAGGCAGTTGATGGCAGGGGAACGTGACCCTTTGGACTTGTAAGGATGTGGTATTGGTTGTGTTGAGTCCAGGCAACACGAGAGCCAGGAAAGCCGCAGTCCTTATCTCTGTGAGAAGTGCCCGGTGGTGTAGGCAGACTAGTGATGACTGCCATGGCAGTAAACGGGCAATTACCACGACGTCTGGAACGTTGAACAGGAGGTGTTGAAGGTGAAGGTGGACGTCGTGGTCGTGTCCGAAAACCTTTCGGCAAACAACCACGAAATTTCAAAAATAAATGCAATTAAACGCGTTAATGTACGCGTCGCGTGCAGTATTTGCACTTGTTTGGCGTTGTGTCCTTTCCACAATGCATGTTGCTTTGGCAAAAACACAAGACTGGCCTTGTGTCTGTCATAACCTACTGCGCACTGCACAGCGCTCTTGGAGAAGTTAAATCACACTAGCATCAGCAACATTGTTCAACGCTAGGTCGACCGCCGGCAAGATACCCCCGCTTGTAAACCAGTTAGCAGTCAAGATCACAGAAGTGTGGAGATTGAAATTACCATAGAGCCGAGTATCATTAGTCAGTGGCAGTGAGTACCAATGCTAGCTAGTTATCTATTGGGGTTTTTCGACAAAAGATCAATCAACAAGTTGCTAGTGATGGACGTACATGCGCTTTGCTCGATTCAGCGCTCTACTCCAAGTCACGGCTTCCAATGAACCCCACCGCGGTCCTCACCAGTGAAAGCCTTGGATGAGGGCAATGCGCCAATAAGACGCAAACGCCTGCGGCCCTTTCCTGATCACGCTTATCTACTAACGTAATCGCTGATTTCATTGGATCATGAAGTCCTTGTCTTAGGCATAACCTTCTAGTTCGTGTAATGCAGAACATTTCGAGAGTTGAATACTGAATTGCCACTACAGCGGCGTCCTTGCCAACTTGCTGACCACAGATCTGACGGCGTCACTCGGCTACTAGCCGTGTTCTTGGTGGTACAAATATCAGGCCTGCAGCTCTGCTCAGACCCATATAACATCTTCATTTAAGTCGTACGAGCTACGAACTCCTTTGAAATACACCAGAATACCAACTGGAAGCATCTCCGCAATGTTCAACGTCGCGACCTTCTGCAGCCTCTCGCTCCACAGTCAGCATGTTGGATGGACCACTGGCAACATTGCCCCTGTCTTTTACCCAAATGCTGATAGGTTCTGAACCATTAGTCAACAATACGACGTTACCTGGCGAGTGCTTCCCCTGTTCTTTACTCATCGTCGATGTCATACTCGCCTGATGCAGGGCGAAATATTTCCCTGTAGGCCTCCCCTATAATTCCGTTGCGATGATGTCCCTGATTAAACAGGACGACATTGATCTGGGTGAGCTTCCCACCGTCCCCATTCATATCCGACTCGGTCTGAGCAAATTTCTCAGGCAACTGGCATTAACCTCTTGGACGGCGAGGTTAACATCAAAATACCGAATGTGACCCCGGGTGACGATCACCAAACTGCTCGTAAGTCCACGATTTCATCCTACGAGCTGTACAACAGACTAACCGACGACCAATCTAGTCTTGATTCCTGATGCCTTCTACGCTTACGGCCCTTCCTACAATTACAGCCCATAATTCGAAATTTGATTGAAACCCTGTCCTATCTAATAGCGCGACGGAGATTTAATGGCAGTGTCGCGTGGAGTGTAATTGTGCTCTATTTTTTTGGAAAGTTAACGGAATGGACGAATGTCATGGAATCACATCTTCTCGTGAAATTTATATTTTAGTTGATTGTTACTTGGCGTTTGAATCTCATCGTTTGTGGTAAGGTTGGTACTTCTTCGGGGAGCCCATTACGATGGTGCCCAGCCCGGACACACTCCAATGTGGTATACCAAGGACCCTTTAAACTGCATGCAGAGCACCGCTGATTCCAGGATCAGCCGAATTGGATACCAGAATCAATATGCTGCTCATGAAGGAAATCCTTGTTTAAGGTGGTACTGAAAGATATAGTCGAAGCGTATCACTGCAGAATCATTCACTCTCTCAAGGTTCAATTGACATCTTAAGGAGGTACTTGCCAACGAGCGGAGGCATGAACTTGTTAGAATGACACTCGGTCCGACTCATAAGCGCGTCTATTGCAATCCAGACGGGGCTGATTTTTTTTAAGATACCGCAGTGCCGGCAATTTGCCGGTGATCAGTCCTTCTACATACCACATGCGGTTCGTAGAGGTGATAAATGAAAAGCCTGATGGTTCAAAAAGTGCCGTGAACGTCATGCCCCTGCTTGGAAAAATGGCACAATCATCACCCAGTAAATCCTGTTGAGATAACCTAACCGCTCCGGAAGCATACTAAACCGCTACGTGCCCATTGCTAGCGATCATGTAATAAGTCCAACAGTGCACGAAAGAGGCAGTAGACGCCATGCTCCAAGAAAAATGGCGCGTTCCAGTCGAATTGGCTAGTGTGCTGCGATTCAAGTCGTTATGTGATGGGTTCATTAGTAGAAGCAACGGTAACGACATCTGCGGCAGAAAGATAAGATACGCACTAGCGTACGAGCATTCCCAAGTTCGATGTATTAAGTGCAACGCGGTCGAATTGGCATTCAAGTTGTCCGCGCATATAGCCTCCGCAGTCGCTTCTAGTGGATACGCCAGTAGAGCGGTTGATCAGGCTACGTGTTCGCAAAAGGTCGTAAAAGGGGAGTGCATTGCGGTTTCATCGTAGCCCTTAGCATGGATGGATTTCTGGAAGGGGGCTGTTGTACTAGGGTCTCACCTATAAGGTAAACCAAATAGAAACAAGATACTCGGTCCTTCAATATTTCCGAGTTGACCCCAACCATGACCTCATGAGGAGCCACGCCGGCGTTTGACGTTTGCGTTATGCCATTCCTGTCCTTTGAAAACATGAATGCAACTCTACGAATGAATGATCTTACTCGGCCTAAGTAGCGCGCGTACCACTTTTCCAATTAAGTAGTGTCATGACCTGGAGTCATCATTTGCTATGAGGGCCTCGGAGCTACATGAAGGGGCTTGATTAGTGATATAGATGATACTCACTTTAATTATTATGCCAGTACGGAGGCATGCGCATTGTTATCAGGAGCCTCCTATCGTTGGTTAGTCTTACGCAGGAGAGCTTCGATAACTTGAAGGCTCTAGCATGCTCAAATTTGAATGTTGCAACATCATCCAACCATCAAATTCGAGAGTTGAGAGTTAAGCGCTTGAGCGTTGAACGGAGACTGACCAACGAAGTGCACCGTGAGGCTTGGAGATGGCTGTGGCTGTGCACCCATACTGGCAATGGCAATGATATTTTGTTCATCCTAAATCCTGGCCTTGAAAGAAGGAAGACAGTCATCGAGTCGTTCCTTCTGTTTCAAGATATTTTGTCTTCTCAGTGTCGGGACATGCTTCACAAGACTCGCCCACCAGCGAAGCTGCAAAAACGCCTCCCGCTGGCAGGTCGCATTCCACTAAAGTCAGCATCGCGGCACACTCAACCAAAGTCTGTGCATTTCTCGTCAGTTGCCGAGAACGAGCAACATGACGAGTCCGAAGCATCGTCTGTATCAGGTGGCGGTTCGGAGAGCGATTCTGACGAGGGAGTCGATGGTGGTCACGACGAAGATGAAGATGAAGACGCGGACGCGGACGCGCCTCGAGTGGTGCAGTGGGTGGATGTAGATAGTGAAGCAGAGAGCCAAGCAGAAGACGAAATAGACCACGACGACACCCATGATATTCCATCGTCAAAGCCTTCCCGAGATCTAGTTCGCTCTCTCATTTCCTTGTCGCTAATGCAGATATACTAACGCACTCTCCTCTCAGCGGTCTCTCGAGGACGGTATGGTTTCTGCTTTCTAGCATTTGTACTTTGTCTGGAACTGACGCACGTATATATTCTAAGATTTATCATCGTTGCCTCTAGGCATGCTACGCAAAGCCCAACGCACCCTCGCTCAAGTTCACGCTTTGAGCGATTCCGATTCCGAGTCTGATGCCTCATCCGAAAACTCATCTGCAAGCGATGATGACGAACCCCCACGTTCGACTGATGCCAAAGGCAAGGGCAAGGAAAAACTAGAAAGGGAGCCTAAAATACGCAAAGATCTCGCCAAAAGATCTAGCAAACATGCGTAAGTGCTTGCTGTCCCTACATCCCTCATCATTCCATCCCACCTCACAGGCCTACGGAGATAACCTCAAAGCGGCCTGTCAGCCGTCGGCGAACGGTGGTCGAATCCAAAGCACCAGTACGTCCCACCCC
>PVYE01000315.1:0-13876 GCA_002995055.1 Rhizopogon rudus | reverse complement strand
TTTTTTTTTCCAGCACAGCAAGCGAAAGGACACGTCACGCTAGTCATCTTTCGCACCAGTAACCACCACCACACAACTCATACACGCGCAAACACAGCTTCACTTTACTTCCCGCGGCAGATGGCGATCAGATCTGTCCTTGCCGTTCCTAGCCCTCGCCTTAAGTGTTCAGTGAGCTGCGCCTGCTCCTCGCGGCGATCGCGCACTTGGTCGTCCAGGCGAGAATAAAGGGTAATATTAGCACTATATAATGATCAGTAGGCGTGATCATGATCCACTGCGAGACAGGAACATGATCGTGTTTAAAAAGAAGGCACGCACGTGAGGTTATCCTTAACCCAATCTATGATATCTTTAAACTGGTTGACGAGTTCTGCATAGCTGTGGTTAGTACCGTTTCAACAACATATCACAGTAATGCGTCGACGAGATTAAGGCAGGCAAACACGAATGGATGAGGGGGATCGCGCACCTTCAGAGCCCTGAAGCCACTCTTCCCTCGAGCAGGTTGACCACTTGCGGACCAGGCCTTCGAAAGTTTCCACACTCAAGAACGTCTCCATGCCCGCGAACATGCCTTCAAGAGACAGATCGTCCGCTGCACCCGAGCCAGGTTGGCAAATGGGAGGGGAAGACTGACGAGCTGCGTCGGTGTCGAGGTCAGGCTGTAGTCGATGATGATCGTGGTCGACGCTGGAGTGGTTACTGTCATCAGGGCGGACACTTGGCAATTCACGGGTGAGCTCGTCAATCCTGACCCGTTTAACCCTGCGCCCGTATTCAATCTCATCGGGGAGCGAAAAATTGACCTCGTCCTCCTGTGCACCTTGGATCGTGCGCTTCATCCTGCGCAACACAGGAGCGGCAACAGCTGTCCTGTGTGCACCAAGCAGTGCCTCATCTTTGTTTGCTATCTCTGGCTCAAGATCTTCGTGGATTCTCTCGAGTTGGGCGTGCTGCGACTTCGGTGCAGAAGATTTGTTGGAGCTGAACGTGTGTTCGCCATCGAGATCTCTGTGAATAGGCTCATAGCTTGGGACAGGCACTGCAATGACACGAGAAGCGGAGATCAGCCCTGAAACGACACCTCCTGTGGATATATGTGCGTCTTTCAGTCCGGAGATAGTTAAATCGGCTCTTTGAGGCACAGTACTGGGCATAGGAGAAGTGAGTTGAGCAAATTTTGGGCCTGGAATGGGTGGGGGAACGAATGGCGAGCCTATGCCGCAGAATGGAGAACTAGACCTGGGTGGAGGAGCTAAAGATTGTATATCGGGGCGACGCACGCCACTGAAACGCCCTGATGCGCTAGAGAACGAAGTGTCTGTGGCCGATTGGTGGTCGCCAGTGCCAGCACTGCCAGGCTTGCCAGCGTGTTTGTTCTTCCCCAACATCGCTGCGAAGCGAGGCCTCTTCTCTGAGTCATTTTTGTGTGACGTTGAAAAAGTTGGATCTGGATCGTGCTGGAGGCTGCGATTGTGTTGCGGCTGGCCTATGGAACTCTGGCTGCGAGGCGGCATATCAAAGGGGTGTTCAGTGTCTGCATGGTTAGAAGCACGAGATGCTGAACGGGGAACAAACGTCTGGCGTGCACTCATTATTACTGCTGCTTCTGTGCAAATTGAAAAAAAAAAAAATCTCGTCGAAAATGAGAGACACAAAGGAGAATGAGTTGAAAGTGGGATGCAACGTTGGTACCGTGCGTGATTTGAATTATGACGAGGTTAATAAATTATGGGTTGTTTGGATCGAAGGCTTTTGCCAAACAAACCACACTCAAAATCGAACTGCCGACAAACTGCCGATCCAGTTTTCTTACGGTTGACAAAAAATTGTTGGTAACTTCAAGATGATTTTGTTCCCGATTATGCTTGGCTTATACACTGCATCCGGTTTGAAAATATTAATTAAAGCTTGTAGCGTAGGAGGAGCGCTAACGAGACATTTTTGCGAAGCATCCGAGCTGTCCGAGTGAGTTGTTGTCAGAGTTAGTCGTGGTTGTCCGAATGAGCGGTAACCAACGGCATGAAAGTAGTAGGCTGTGTTCGCAGAGGAAATAGATGGTTGATGTAGCCACGCTGAAACGCCATGGCATATTCCAGCCGATCAGTCACAGAAGCATTGGAATTCGCCTTTCGTGGCTGTCGCCATGAAAGAGGGGCAAATGGTCGTGATTGCTGCTAGGTGACTTCTTGGAGGGTCTTCATTGGGATCCAATGACGGTTTATTCCAACCAGAAGTTCTTGTTCCAAAGCTGGTCGACATCTACATGTGTAATTGATTCCCATCACAAGGTGTGATTAATATTGAGTTCAAAGAGAATAGACAACCTGCGCTTTCAACCCCACGACGCCTCCCCCCCGTCCATCCCACCCCGGTATTTCAGCACGGCAAACAGGACATCTGATGACGACCAGTCAATGCATGGGTTAAAACACCAGGAGAAATATAGACCTTGGCACAGGGGCTCTATCCATAGCAATAACCATGTTCCGCTTCACTGTAGATTTGACAGCAGCAAATAGGCAAGCTCCACAGCAAATGTGACCGCAAGGTGTCAGAGTTGCGTTAGTTGGAGGCGAGAAGCATATTGGACAAGTATAAGCGGATAATGGCTCCGGCGCAGACGACGAAGAGGATGTGGCGTTTACAGGGGAAACGGGAAGGCTGTGGCTTGCAGCTGGTTTGGGCGTGGATGCAAGCACCATATCTAGGGGAATTGGATCATCGATGATGATGGGGCGTAATGACGGGATTCGACGCAATGGTAAGGCAGGGCTAATAACGACTACTTCATCTGGGGTGGCATCAGCGGTTGCTGTGAGAAGAGATGTTCCCCTTTGTGGTAAGGCGGGGCTATCGACGACTAAGTCGTCTGAGGTAGCATCAGTGGTTTCTGAGGCCGAAAGAGGTGTTCCCCTTTGGGCCAGCACGGACACTTCAGATATGTTGGCACCTGCATCTGAGTAAGCCTGAGATACTACTGACTCTTGGGTGAGTGGTGGAGACTCCACACGCTCCAATTCCTCGTCCAAGGGAGAGGCGGGCGAGCGTAACATGAGATGGGAGGACATGTCACAAGTAGATCGCAGCGGGCCCGATGAGACTTGTGATGAGGTGCTGGCCTCTGAGATATCGTCTAGGATGTTGTTGTCTGGGGGAGAACGATTTGCTTCACCGAGCTGATGTATGGTACTCTGCTGTTCTTCACCACTGACATCAATTCTGCGTCTCTTTCTCCCGTGAAGTTGGGTGCTCGCAGAGGCTACTGGCAAGGTGAGCGAGAGATCTTCTTCGGCATCTGGTGGCAAAGAAGTGTCGAATATTTCTTCGCTTGTAACAGAAGATACATGTCTACTACCCTGTGAACCTAGAGGCTTTGGGCTCCTTGAGCTGTTAGCAGAACGCGGACGGCGGTTTCTGCTGGTAGATGGCGCTGGCAACAGCGCGGGCAGTGTAGGGGATGTTGTGAGATCGATCATGACTGAGTTTGTAGCCATTACTGTAATGTCGAGGACGTCAAAGCTAGAAGTACACGGGGTCCTTGTGACCAGTCAGTATGAAGACGTGTTCAGCTTCATAGTTGGTTACCACCACATACTTGTTTACCTGCCCATCAGCTTGCATTTTACTCTAAGCTAATATCATCTATGGCGGGGGAGCAGTCCTCCATCCTAGAGCAGCTCGATGCCGCCGTTCCCCTTGCACGTTTCGATGCATTCCCAAAACTTCCCTCATCCTACAAGGCCCGCTCTGAATCACGCGGTTTCTTCACTCTTTTTGTTGCTCTTATCGCAATCCTACTCGTGTTAAATGACGTTGGAGAGTACATCTGGGGATGGCCAGATTACGAGTTCAGCATAGACGCTCAGGGCCAGACTTTTATGAAGGTGAATGTTGACATGGTGATCAATATGCCTTGCCAGTGTAAGTCCTTCCAGTCTCTTTATCATGGAAGCTCTGAACCAGTATCTCGTCGCAGATCTTAGTGTAGATTTGCGTGATGTAGTAGGTGACCGTCTATTCCTAAGTAAAGCGTTCCGCCGGGATGGTGTACGTTCATCCATCATCTGGGAGGCGAGTATCAATTCACCTTAATTTGCCAGACTCGTTTCGATATTGGGCAAGCCACAACTCTCAAGTAAGTGGTCTCAATCACAAGTTTCCCTGCGCTTCTTACCCTTTTCTTACGCGCAGGGAACATGCCCAGGCCCTTTCTGCTCGTCAGGCAATCGCGCAATCCAGAAATTCACGCGGGCTCTTCTCTTGGTCCCACCGTGCTGAACCGGAATTTCGCCCCACGTACAACCACGAGACGGATGGAAGCGCATGTCGAATTTATGGATCCCTACTGACCAAGAAAGTGACTGGTATGTTGATCCCTGGTAGTCCACTCCTCCTGCTGAAATATAATTAGCAAACTTGCATGTTACAACACTTGGACATGGTTATAATAGCCCCGTCCATGTGGGGCATGATAGTGAGTATTCGCGACCACGTTCAGGGTATGGATACTATAATGTTCTCAAGAGATGAACCTCTCCCATGTCATCACCGAGTTTTCGTTTGGTCCCTACTTCCCGGATATCGCTCAACCCCTTGACTACTCCTTCGAGATCGCAAGAGAACGTATGTCTTGTTCCTTCTTGGTTCGTACTCGAACTCAGCAACCGACAGCGTTCATGGCGTACCAATATTTCTTGCATGTGGTTCCGACTACTTACATTGCTCCTCGAAGTCCGCCTCTCGAGACTAATCAATACAGCGTAACCCACTACACCCGTAAGCTGGAACATTTCCAAGGAACCCCTGGTATTTTCTTCAAGTTCGACCTCGACCCAATGGTTATCACCATCCACCAGCGCACGACCTCGTTAGTGCAATTTATAATACGGTAGGTGATCTGCCTTTTTTCAATACTCAGAATTTTTACATATCCCCTGCAGCTGCGTGGGTGTTATCGGTGGCGTTTTTACTTGCGCAAACTATTTCGTCCGCGGCGCCATTCGCGCAGCAGACGCTGTATCGGGGGCAGATACCTCCCCAGGACTGGTAGCCGCCGAAGCTACCGGCGTGAAGCGGAAATGGACAGGCGGGCAGCTACGCGTACGCTCCGCTGCACAAAACTCGGGACGACAAGCCCCAGGATGGGTCGTCGAGGGCTCATCTTCGCCATACACATCCTATGCAAACACACCCGTCTCAGGCGGCTTCAACCAAAGTCCATATCCCTATTCACCATATCTGTCCCCAGCCCCCCCGCCGAGTAGCACGAGCGTCCCACCAACCCCAGGGACGGGTATTGGACTTGGCTTTAGCGGCTCGGCGTTTGCCCCGCCTCCGCGTGGAAAAGGGCACGGACATCGGGCGAGCGAGTCAGTTAGTGCGTCGAGAAGTGTCAGTGGGAGTCTTAGTTCGCCGTTCCCACCTCCGTCGCCGCTTGTGGTGCCACCACCCTCAGGTAAGAAAGATGATTAGCGGGTGGCTATTTCGTAGCAGTACTATGTACTAGGTTTGAGGACTTTGGTGCGGTTCACTTATAGATCTTGAGAGGCCGCTACTTTTGTCTAATAGAATCTAAGCACCAAATGGACGAGGTGTAACCCTAATCCTAACATGAGATGCGGACGTGAACAAACGGCACAGCAAACATACTTGCATATCGCAGATCCACTGAGTGAAAGTAATATCCCATACAACAGGAAGGTATATCTAGGCTGGTTCTACATATTTACTAGTCCAATCTGTAATGTAAAAAAGTGAACCAAACTTTTGAGGTCGAAAAATGTTTAGACCAAAGTAGCGGCCTGAACCTCACTATATTGTAATTATCTAAAAAGGTATCCGAAGTTTGGAAGCCATGAGCTTGTCAATTCGACTTGTACGAACTCTCCACAAGCCCAGTCGTGATCTAAGGTCTGGTTCTAACTTCTATGACCCACAAACATAATGCCGTGCTACCAACCGCACTCAAAACGCCAGCCATTCAGAAACTCACTAACAAGCGCGTCATTCTTGCTTCTGCGAGCCCAAGGAGAAAAGAGATACTGCAAACTCTGGTACGAGCCAGTTCCTCTTCGAGTCGAGCCCCCAGCTGACATGTAGACAGGGCTTAGCACCCGAGGTTGTCCCTTCCATATTTCCTGAGAACCTCTCGCTCTCTTCCTTCGAGTATATTCATGAATATCCCGTTGCTACCGCAACACAGAAAGCAGTGGAGGTGTATGAAAGACTAGTGGTATGTTTTCTTGCCTTCAGTCCTACGGCATATTTCCACAATCTCGCCAAGGCAGAGACGCCAGATGACGCACCCGATCTCGTTATCGGTGGTATGTATCTTTTGGTGTGCAGCTTGCAATCAATTGACCCAATATTCTGTCAGCGGATACTGTCGTCTTTACTCATGCCCTGCCATCGACGACCATGGAGATGGAGACTGGCGTGCGGCAAGAACTTCTCGAGAAACCATCCTCGAAAGAAGACAACCTGCGCATGTTATTGGACTTAAATGGGGGCGTTTGTGAGGTCGTAACGGGCGTTTCACTTGGTGCGAAAATCACGATTTCTAGCATTCGTCTGTGGATGCCAATCTCCATCTCAGTGTATCCGATCTTGAGTGCTCCTGGATATGAGATCAAGTGCGGTTTTCCGTCTTTGATGATGCTTGATTAATCAAATGTCTGTCATGTCCTACAGGTCTATCGATGAACGGACATTGGTGTACTTTGCAGACAACCCGCTCCACGTACTCAAGGCGTATGTGGATAGCCAGGAAGGTCTAGATAGGGCGGGAGGTTTTGCCGTCCAGGTTTGTTTATTCTTTTCCCGAGCTCGAGTAAACGACGACATTCATGTTGATGACAGGGTCTTGGAAACTTACTCATTCGCAAGATTGATGGTGACTTCCACAACGTCGTAGGTTTTCCTGGGGCATCATTCTTTAAGCTCTTAGACATGCTCGTTGAGGAAGAAGTGGATTTCCTCGCAATATAGGTTCTCGTAGATGAAATGCTTCGCGACTGTACAATATGCAGACAATAAATAAGCACAAGGATTTCCCGTTTTCATGGACGATCTCTGCAGACATCTAAACATCATGGCTATACTTACCAGATACCTAAGGGCGTACCACTACAGCCTTTTGAATGCTATCGAGTCCCTTATCGTCGAGAGACTGCGTAAAGTTATACTGTGGTGGAGAGCACGAAAATCAACTAGTAAAAGTAGCGTGTACCTGTTTCTATGGCTAACTTGTAGACGCTACCCATGAGTGACTCAGTCAGCAGAATTCTCAGCACATCAGAACGACCAGGGAACTTTCATGTCTCCCGGCACGCATCCGCCGTCGGGGATGTCCAGTGCACCGTTTCCATGACTTTAAGATCAAGTCGTCTAGCAAAATAATGTTGCGACAAGTCCATATACCAGTCTCATTTCTTGAGTTGGTGCTAGGGATCACCAGATGCCGATGAGAACGGCAGAATATCCGTTCCACCCAGCACGAGCTCCTCCTCATTTGGAAATGCTTCAATGAATGAGGCTGCGAGTATTGACTGTGCTATCGTGCGGCCGAAGCCACTTCACGGGTGGAAATCTTGGCACTCCTTGACTTCGAAATAGGTATTGAAATCGGATCCTCTCCAGTCTCGAAGTGCAAGATGTCGTGCTATGGGAGCACGAGATGGTCGAGAAGGGGTGCATGTAAGGCAGAGAGGAGACCTATTAATAGCAGGGTATCTCGAGTGTTAGCGTCCGTAAAAAAGGCGCACCGATGCTGACGTCCTCTTCAGTGTCATCCATAAAATAGACCACTGGACCATACAACGCATGGTATTCCAGTGCATTGACCGACTTCAAAAGGAGCCCCAGGTTTGAGGCATTGGACAATAAAGGTAACAGTAGTGATTTACGACAGAAGTCGTTTGTTCGCAATGTCACAGACCTGAGCGAGCGCAAGTTATGTAGATGACCAGCCAATATGCAAAGAAGTTTGGATGGAAAAGTGGCATATTTCCAACGAGGACAAAGATGATACCTCATTGTCGATAAGGAATGGGAAATCAGATTTGTTGTTTCCCTCATAAAACGCCTAGTATTCTGAGAGTGAGGGACTTCTGTGAGGATTGGATCGAATGAATCAATGAGCTCTTCCAAGATGGTCAGAAGTGCCGAGTCCGAGACATTCCAGGGGTAGCTGCCAAGCACTTGAGTGCAGGATATGAATGCTTTGAGGCAGAAACGCCTCGCTTGACAAGTTGACGGGTGGATTCGATCACGTTTAACAGATGCCCAATGACAAAAAAGTGACGGAAAAGTGTAGATCCGATGAGAATTTGATATAAGATGGTTTGGTGGTGTCTTAGACTTGATGTACACGTTGTCCCAAAGTTCTGGAGTGGAGAGCGCAAGGTGGCGCCAAACCCTACAGACTCCAGAAACGGCTAGTTTGAACAGAGGAGCCCATGATTGTGCAAGGAGCAACTCCAGCGCCGTGTCGAAAGATATTGAGAAGAATCTCATTTGGCAACTGTATAGCAGGCGCAAGCTGCGTCACGGTGTATCGGATTCCTCGTGGCGTTAGCCACTCTCGAAGTGCAATGGGCCGAGCGAGCAATTGTTTTTCATGGCTCGGTTTCAGAACGTATATGCAGTGTGTGTCCTGTTGTCGTTAGTCTCCCGCAGGCAGACCCTAATAGAATGAAGATAGTCGTTCCTTCTGTATCATGGGTGTTATAGAAGAGAGCATCTGTTCTTCATTTACATAAATTGTTCACACTACTTGCATGTAAGTCGATCCCTGGGCTTACTACAAGCAAGACTTCAAGTTTTGGGTTTCTTGAGAGTGGAAAATGCACTTTATTGTGATACTATAACCGCTTTGCATAACGTGAAAGGGAGTAAATTTAAAGTTCGCCGTTTTTTGTAGCGAGGAGCCGTCACGACTGCCTCGACGCGGCGGAGATAGGCTAGCCGCTGTACTTGTCTTCTACGTTGTACTCGGTAAAGAATCAAGATAAAGGCAGGTACTAAAGCACACCGCTTACATAGTGACTCATGCGACGTGTGAAGATTTCAGCGCTTCATCTACACAGCGCCGGGCAGCTTCCCTGAAGTAATCATGGAAGACGGGGCAAACATACTTATGTAAAAGCTAAAAGATGGCTTGAAGGTGTGCTTTTCCGGCCAGCCAACTATTGTCAGTTCACTCCTGCCAATGTGAAGTGGTGTTCAGTGTTCACCTAAATATATTTCACTACTGGTAAGATAATCATTCTTGCATGTGCGCTTTTAGATGAGAGCTGATGCAAAAGGATAATAAGACCAATAACTAACGACCTGGACTTTGACCCCTCCACGTTCTTATAGTCCTGCAGTTGTCGTCCCCGAGTGCCAACCATGTCTTCCTCCAACGCTAGGAGGCAAGAGATAGCGCCTCGCCAGAAGATGCATCATACCAGTTTCGTACGAGAAATCGCGCACTTACCCGATGGACGGCGCGCCATAACCTGCTCAAACGACAATACACTCCGAGTATGGGACTTGGAGAGCGGTTTTCAGTTGGGAAATCATTGGCAAGACGAAGGGGACAAGCAAGAAATGACGACCATAGCATTGTCCCCGAATGGCAGCACTATCGCAAGCGGAAGTGCAGATGGAATGGTGAGACTGTGGGATGTGGGGATGGGGAAGGTGATCATCAAATGGATTGGTCACAGTCGTGCGGTAACGTCATCGTGCTGGAGTCCCGATGGAAAGCGACTGGTGACCGGATGCCTACTGAGCATCACTGGTAAATCATGGGATGGCGAAGCTAAAGTTTGGGATGGCGAGAGCGGCGAAACTGTTCTGGGTCCCATCAAGATGGCGCATGCAATGCATGCATTGATATATTCGCCCAACGGAGCAGTGATCGTAACGGGTGGGCCCAGCAAGGACTTCCAAGACTCGAAATTGGTCAATATCTGGGATGCAGAGGCAGGCAATTTGCTTTCCACCCTCGACACTCAACTTGAATTAGAATCGGCACAATGCCTGGCATGGACGTCGGATGAAAAGAGGCTTATTGTCGGAGTGCGAGCACGCGGTGTTGATCTGATTAGGGTATTCGACACCACTACGTGGAAGCAGACTACTTTTATTCAGGGGCACAATGATATCATCTGGGATATCGCTTCGTCGCGCAACAACCGCGTCCTTGCAAGCGCAGCCTGGGATCGCTCCGTGTGTCTTTGGGACCTCAACACAAACCTCCAGATTGGCTCACCCCTCCAGCATGAAAATGGAGTGAACTGTGCAACGTTCTCTGCAGATGACAAAGTGCTAACTACGGGCGATCGTGATGGGAACATCCATGTGTGGGATATCCCTGCGATTATCAGAGAGGCAGGCTTTGATTTTGATGACCTCTTCTTAACTTCTGCCGTGAGTGAGCACATCTCTCAACATCGAACCACTCTGATCCGCACTCATGGCAGGATAAAGTCAAGAAGTCGCTTTTAGAAGTATGTGACATATTTGCACATTTTTGTGGTTATATGTAATGCCATCATGCTTAGGCCGATATGACACGACGGCCAGACCAATTGGGGAATGCAAGTCGTCTTCCACAAGGTTTTTTCGATCCCACGCAGGACCGTGGTGATGTACGTCGCCATCATTTCAGTCTGTAGGCTTACTTAGCTTCTTATTTATGTGTTCCTAGTCCTCTGTACCCCGCCGCCTTCCTCGATCGTCACCACATCATGACCGTGGCGCTAACACATTTTCCTCCTCACGGACACGGACACTCCTTGGTCGTATCTCCTCGTTTTTCGTCCGCTCTCAGCCTACGACGAACGAGCTTAAACTCCCTCAGCGACCAAAACGAAATTTATTCTCCTGTCGCAGTCCTCGCGTCGGTGAAGTCGCAACCGCGCAGGACAAAAGGGTTCGTTTAATTCCTCAATCCTTCTATCGCTCACACTTGCATCTCAAAAGACTTTGTATGTCGCTCCGCCACGCAAGAAAAAGAATGAGACCCAAGGTGCCCAAACTCAGGCATTTCCTGCCAGCGTGACGTCAGCGACAGCCGCCACTACAATGAATGCAACAGGAACGCCCTCCCATCCTGACGCCGTCATCAGGAATCCTGGTTGGTGGACTCGCGTCAAGCTCTTCGTCTGTTGCATCTCCGTTGACTACACCGGGGATAACCATTAATGATGACATGTTTCCTCATCCTTATAAATTGATAGTATGTAGCACGCGCAAGTGATAGTGGGTGGGGGTGAATATAGTATTTAGATATACATGTTAGCACTGGTGAATTTCTGTGAATCGTATGGGGTCGTCGCGAAGGTCGTGAAGCATAACAAGTCATGAGGGGCGCATCATAATAAGTCACAAGTCATGAAAATCAAAAAGACAGAAACGCGGAGATACGATAACGAGAGATTATATGCATGTATTTAGCAACAATCAACATTTGAAGGATATCAGGAGTTAGCGTCTGTGGAAAGATCAACTAGACGGGTGTCGGGCGGGGGGTATCGATTATTCAACGTGCTTGCACGCCTCTTCCGAATGCTAGTCTGCGCAAAACGGCTGCACAAAGCATGAAAGAGAATATGATCATGTAGGGTAGACGCAAGGCAGCTAAAACGGGCGGTCGTACAGGCGAACGACTTGCCTCTCGAGAACGTGGAGCCTTCCCAACTGGGCGAGGGCGTACAACAGGGGAATGGGAATAGGGGTAGATCCATCCTATTGTGCGAGCAAGAATCGAACGCGCAAAGTTTTTCAAACCAAGATTGTAGTCGGAGAAGACAAAATCGACCTCATCAGGGAGCGGAATACAAGGTTGGTGTTCATTAGGTGGCGGCCGAGCGTCTTCGGGGTGGAATTGAGCTTGGTGAGAAGCTTCTTGGGTCACAGTCTGTGCCTCAACAGCTTCCAGACGTACTCGGAATGTTTCAAGCTGTGCCCGAGTATTCGCAATGGATACTTCTAGCGCTGTAATGACAGCATCATCGTCAGAAGGTTGTCCAGCTACTTGTTCTGGTGCAAGAAAGACATCCTCAGGTCGAGCCGCTGACTCGACTGCAGCGACTTCGATCTCTGGATCATCACGGATATTGATAACTTCCCCTGGACCTGTGTTGGCCTGAGGCACCTCGTCCACTACCCTGCTTTCTGATGGGCTGTCTATCGTCCCAACAGAACCTCCGGTGAATATCGCAGTCATGACTCGTTTCTGCTTATTAGCCCGACCGCTCCCTGAAACACTAAGCTTGCTGAGGTTACAGTCAACTGAGCACTCGGTTGATTCAGCATTAATTTCGAATGCTGTAGCTCCCATTGGAGGTGGAGGTGCGAACGGCAAAGGAGCTGGCGCACTAGTGGGAATCCACTTCACCGTCTCTCCCAACCCACAGTCCTCCTCCCAGGCGCGGGCGCCTTCAATAGGACCAGAGGAAGTCAGGAGCTCCTCCATAGTCGGCTCGTCTTCATTGTCCCTGAGTGAGGTGTATGGAGGTGGCGAGTTGCTGAGACTGCTCGTTGAATTGGAGAGTGCAGGCGGAGGGGGCGACCCTGCCGACGGAATGTCACTGTCGCTCTCTGCATCACTGCCACTCATGGAGCCTTCGCTCCCGCTGACTGTGCCTCTTTCGCGCTCCCAAGTCTCGACGAGACCCTTAACCTTGCCACGTCTCCTGATTCTCATATGTGCAAGGTCTCGATATCTCTGTGCAGAGGAGTCTGAAACTGAGTTCGAGCGATTCAGGGTCATCGCGGGGGATGGCGGAAGTTCTTCATCGGTTCCTAGGGAGGCAGATGGCTGGAGAACTAGATCTACAGATGAGGCAGATGACTTGTAAAGACTACCATTGAAAGTTGAATTCGAACCGCGTATCGATCGAGCGTAGACGTCCTTTGAGCGCGCGGATATATCTTTAGAATGATATGAGTCCACCCATATGCGACCACGGAGAATATCTGCACGCAATGCACGAGAAGCTTTGAGTAGATAAAGTCGTTGAGCAGCATTGAGGGACAAGCTAGAAATACACGACAGTCGTGAGATTATGCGCATGGGTAACTAGTCAATGAAACGAGTACACAACCTACCTCGCGAGGTCGGCATTTGTTAATCTCAAGAAATCCCTACCGGTAATCGTTTGCTCTTTGATCGCATGAAGGAGGAGCCCCTTATTCTCAGTGTCCAATTCGCCGCCCGCCTGGAGTGAAGTGGTGATATATGAAGCAAGGTCGTCGACAGACCACTGCTTGGGGTTGCGAGGTAACTTGTTGTCCACCGCGACAACATTATCATTGAGAATAGGGACAGCTGAAGTAGGTGGTAACGTCTCCGCACGCCTCAGCCTGCGAGGTTTTCCGTCATCGAGAATGAAAGATGCACGTGTTGGAGAGATGGAAGGGGGAACGGGCAACGGAAGAGGTTGAGGAATTTCTAAACCTTCAACAGACGATGCTGACGACGTGTGTCGATGCCTTGGACGAGTTGGCGATGGGGGGACATAATGGTGCTTAACTGAGGATGCTGAGTGCGGCGATGAGTTCGAACGCGATAGAACAGCAGAGGATGTTGTCTTAATTGCATATGGATGAGCATTCGGCAAGATTGTAGGGTGCTTCTTGCTCGGAAATAGCGTCGGTGATGGACTAGGCGACACTGTTGTGCTCGTCATTGTAGACGACGAGATCATAGGGATCTGCGTGAGAATTTGCGCATAATGCGCCACCACCCGGGCCGTGGCCGGGCCGCAGCCGCCACCGTCGACCGACCTCCTTGTCATACTTCGACGCGGCTGCCGAGTCGTTACTGTACACCATGTTGTGATCCGTCCGGTAACGGAACTCCGGAGCGCTCATAGGC
>PVYE01000311.1:0-37949 GCA_002995055.1 Rhizopogon rudus | reverse complement strand
GCCCTCCCTATCCACCAAATACCCAAGATTAGCCGCACAAAGCAACCCTCCCAGCTCGTGCAGCGCCTCAGCCGACGCGCTGAACTCGGACACGGGATGCGGGTAGATGACCTGCGAGAGGAGCGATCCTGTGGGGTGGTACGAGCGCTGCGGGATCACGAACACGCCCGGGCGGCCGTCTGCGCTCTTGGTAGGACGTACGAGGGTCGAGCTGGATCCAGGTGCCCATAGCCCCGCCAGCACGCGCGCCACAGCTGTCTTCCCGACGCCGTTCGAACCTGTGATCATGAGGTGCATGCCAGGGCGGAGGGTGAATGTGAGAGCGCGGACGAGAGTGGTGGTGTTTGGGCCTGAAAGTGCGTCCGAGTCTGAGTCTGAGTCTGGGTTGGGTTGGCTGATTGTCTTGAGCTTTTTGATGAGGTTCTGGGAGTCGGGATTGGCTTCGGGAGAGTCGAGCTGGGGTTGTTGTGAGGCGAATGGATGTCTGGGAACGCACACGTCAACATCTTTGAGTGCGAAGGTATCTCCATCCCCTAGGAGTGCAGTGGGAAGTGGGGGGAGGTTGTGCAGAGTTGAAAGGAGGATGTAGATCCTGGTAGTGAGTAGGCAGCCGAGGGTGAGTGATACAAACTTTCAGTTGAAGCATGAGGAATCCACGCTAGCATGCCACTCACCGCCCAGTCAATCCAGCAACCTCCTGCAAATCTTTATATGCATACATGAGTCTCCCACCCGCGTCGGCAAGGGAGAGGAGAAGACGGCGGTTGGAGATGTAGGCTGCCCCGATTTATCAGTTCGCGGAATCCATCACAAGGAAGCACGTACTTTCTGTTCGAGCAGCGACGACGCCATCTGCGTCGCTCTTTCGCTTTCGACGTCCAGCTTTTGCTCCTTCTCCGTCCGCAATACGAGAGCCTTGACGCTTCCTCGTTATGAGCAGCGGCACGGCAATTAGCCCGTACCCAGCCGCCGACCAGAGATACTTGATCACAAAGTCTTCAGTCCATTCGTACGCGATGCGGATCTGGAGATTGGAAAGTTAGTTTAAGCTTTGAGAATGATCTCTAAATTGAAATTATGAAGTCGAATCGGGAAGGAAGGATGAAGTGGTATATTTGCGATAGCAATTGGGGATGAGAACAGAAGCACGCTGCACGGAGATCGCACCGTGTAAAATGGACGCAAAGGGAACTTCAAACCTGCCTTGTATATCGAATTCACATGTTTTATCAACCTCAGGTACGCTCTCGTGAGGATATCGCGCTCGCGTGCGCCGCCGTCGTAGAAGCTGTTTCAGGGGCGCTGACATGAATACAAGTGCAGGGTGAGAATGCATGAAATGACGACTGACGCAATCTCCTCACTCTCTCTGCCGACGCGTCCAACACCAGCTCTGTACTCGCCCTCCAGGCGGGCCTCTACAGCTGCGAGACGCCCGAAGGAAGGGGTTACCGCACGGAGGATCTAGGTGTTAGCGAAGCGTTTAGGATCGTAGTTATAATTAGGAGCAAGGCAAAGACAGACCTTGGCAGTAACATAATAATTGATGAAAAGTAGTAGTGTGCCCCTGAAGCCGAGAGACTTTGCAAGCTGGGAGGTGAAGAGCAGGAGGTCGAGGGATGGTTTCATGAGATTGCCACTGAGGGCAGGTGATCTATTCGCGCGATCATGTATTCTGGGAGGAAAGAACTCACTAGATGCCAGCGACGCTCTCTGCCCAAGCGTCGACGTCTGCTGTGATATATTGGTCGATACCGTGGAGGGGAACACGGTAGTAGCGGAAATGGGGGGCAGAGGAGAGGTAGAGGTCGTGGATGTATCGAGTCAAGCGGGTTCTGAATCTCATTGCGAGGGTGGACTGGAGGTGGTGTATCTGAAGGATGATATTAGCATGTAGATAGACGGGGATGAAAGGCGGCGCACCATGGAGTTGGTATATATGCTTGGGACGGCGAGGATGAACCATAGGCCCAAGCCGGTCAAGAAACCCTTGCCATCTGCACTGACCAAGTCCCTTACTATGCGGCCATCGAGGCGGGCTACGGCGATGCTGAGTACTGTGCGGAGGACAAGGAAGGTGGAGTGAGCGGTGAGGAGGAAGGCTTCGCGAGTATAGAGGGAAGGGAGGACTATGCGTAATAGAGAACGGAGTTGGTGTAGAAAGGGGAGGCCGAGTCCTGGAGTGGTATTAGCTGCGGCGGTAGTGGAAGGAGGGAGGGGAAAGTGATGAGCATCTTCGGCGAGTTGGGATTGTGAGAGGGTTGGAAGAGCGAGTGCATTGGAAGTGGTAGATGTTGGTGAGGATGAAGTAGTAGATCGGGAAGCGAATGGTTTGAATATGTTTGATCGGAGAATAAGGAGTGATGCGAGGAGGATGAGGAGAGGACGTCGGGATGAGGGGTTGAGTAGTAGCTGCTGGTTGGGATACAGCTTGGAGAATACAACCATACTGGGGTAATGAACGAGTGCAGCGGTGAACTCATTGAGATATTCGATCCGTTGAATATTTCATGTGATTTCATTGTTATGTACTACATCCCGTCCCCGGCCTCGGCCCGTGTTTAGCACACCGACGGTGTTAAAACTTTCCCACTGCCGCTAGTTCCGTACCGTCATGGAGGCTGCATCCGATCCACTACCTCGGGATGACCCTCCCTCACCTGCAGTACGAGCAGCCAAGGATATTGCCTTCGGTAGTGTCAGTTTCCAACTCTATTGTTTCAGTTGCCTTCAATAACCATCACAGATCGCAGGCATGGTCTCCAAAGTCTTCGAGCACCCATTCGACTTGACCAAAGTTCGCTTACAATCTCAAGTTCTCGATACCACCGCTAGATTCAACGGCCCAATAGACTGCCTCATTAAAACTTGGAAAAATGAAGGCCTTAGAGGTCTTTACCGCGTATGTCTGCGTGCCCGCTTTTTTCCTTCACTCATACCACTCCTAGGGCCTTCCAGCTCCAATAGTCGGCGCCATGCTCGAGAACGCTTCATTGTTTATGGCATACAGCGAACTCCAAAACGTGATACGACGCGTCAACTCTCAGCCCTTGTCGCATGACCCTTCATTACCTCAACTCGCACTCGCTGGTGCAGGCGCAGGCGCCATCACCAGTTTCTTGCTGTAAGCCCATTCCCCTCGCATTCTAGGCGGACCCTCATTTCTTGACTAGGACCCCCGTGGAGCTTGTAAAATGTAAAATGCAAGTTCAGATGATCGCTCCTATACCACTCTCGATACCCCAACCTACCGCAACAGCAACCCTAGACTCCACTCCCCGCACCCTTCCCGGTCCAATAGCCGTGCTCATATCCGTCATCCGCGCAGAAGGCATTCGCGGCCTCTGGCTCGGCCAAACTGGCACCCTCATTCGCGAATGCGGCGGCGGAGCCGCATGGTTTACCACAAAAGAGTTCGTCGGAATGCACCTCATCAAGCGGCGCGGCAAGGAGCTTACGCGGAAAGACATTCTCCCATGGGAATCCGCCTTGTCTGGTGCTTGTGCGGGCGGCGTTTTCAACTTTTCCATGTTCCCGGCTGATACCGTCAAGAGCACGATGCAGACGGAGGAGGACTTGCGGCCTCGTGGCGGTAATGTACCCAAACCGACGTTCTTTGGTACTGCGAGAGCGCTGTATAGGGCACAAGGCGTGAAGGGGCTTTATGCTGGATGCGGTATTACTGTTGCGAGATCGATACCCAGCAGCGCGATCATATTCCTGATTTACGATGGCTTAAGTAGACGCTTTGCATGATTACCTTGTTTACAAGGTCACCGGGGAGTGAAAGTTGTGGCTGGGAATGAGATTTGCGCACAGCCGCTCATCAAGGCAACGTCATGCCATGTTTTCGTGTCGCACCTTCACTTTCAAGTTTCCACCGCATTGACAAGCTGTGCCAGCCTTTCGTCGAGTACAATATTATTGGTGATCTCTAAACAAGAGCACCATTTGCAATGTCAAGATCCGTTTGAACGTTATTGGCATGACCTTCATGCCGATTGCTAATTCAATCCTGTTTGCCCTTCTCGTTTCCTGCGAATTTCATGATCAGCGACCGCCTCGTCTGTATATGCAGCACCCAATGTAACCATGTGAACAAAGTTTCTACTGACGAAGTTCAATTAAATTTGCACGGAAGCATCTGTGAATGCTACTCATCTATATCATTCAATATAGGCACATGACGATTGCGACTTCGTGTCGGAAAACGAAAAGACTGCAAATCTTGTGTACGAAGAACTACTACGGTAATGTAAGCAGCCCGAAGGCGATTTCTTGTAAGTCCTTGCACTGCAGGGCAAGTCGACTCTTTGAAAGAAAGAGAATTGTGGCTTTATATTATAATCCCGTCTGTCGGCATGCACTGCGCGCTCGAGGTAGACGCGTGGAGCAGACAATTCAAGAAACCAAAATGCGTTTCTAACGAGATCCCGATAGTGAGCAACGGCCCAAGAAGTAGCCACATCACCGGGAGCACGAAAAATATAATTAGAGAGTGGATGTACCGAGCTACCCTCGTCATAGCCACGGCCCACGATGCCTATATGCAGTAGATACCTCAGAATGCAGATGCAACGAATGGGAGTGCGATGCATACTACATATGAGAGTCAGCCCCTCTATGCTGGGCAGTAGCCAAACAAGGACAACAAAAATATTGTCGATGTCAGGGAGGCTACTCATACGCCAGCCGATTAGGAATCCCCTGACAGTGAAGAGGAACCCGAGTGCAACAGCTATGGCTGTCGTCAAATAAACAGCATGATGAGCGCGTGGCAAAAACGAGCCAAGCGCTGCGATATACCCCGCGGTTGTTAGTGAGCACAGCGATTTGGTGTCATCTGAGCATCAGGGACCCGGGGGCGTCAGGGGGTGAAAGTAAATTTCTAGTTCTCAAGTGCCGTGAGCATGAAGTACACCAAAATGCGGTGACCTTTTACACCGACCTCGTTATAATTACTTACTTGACAGTGACAAGATTTCATCTGCCCTGAGCCAAAGTCCGGGCCTATAAAATGAAAGGCGTCCAATATGCTGCCCATGATCCCCGTGACGCACAGATCAGCCTGTATATCATGATATTCGATCAAATATTAGTCGAGATTCTCTCATGCACCGATGCGATTCGTCGTTCCGCCAGACAAAGTCGAGGAACGTTGTATGTCATATAGCCGCATGGAAAGAAGGAAGACTATAACGTCTGAACCAGTGTGCCTCAGCCTGATGCTCGCACGTGACGACCGCGACTCAACTTAAATTATTTTGGAATACAACACCTGCACATTCAATCATGTCAAGTGCTGTGCGGTATGCTGCTTCTTGTTCTCTGAGACAGGCACCTCGCTGTAGCCCTCGGTTTCTCGTCCTGACACCGAGCACTCTTCCGCCCCCTGCTGTCTTCCAGTCACGCACAACCTCACGTGTCCGGTTTTACGCCTCCAAGTCCAAGGCGAAATCCACTGCAGACCTGGTCCCAGGATCCAAACAAGCTCTCACTTCTGAATCCGCGCGCTTGGAATATGGAAAAGCGGAGGCGAAGATGAGCGCTGCTGTCGAGTGGTACCGCAAAGAGGTCGCTGGCCTAGAGACGCGTGCGAGCGGACGCGTCACCCCCGCTCTTCTCTCACCGGTACGCATCGAACTCCCGGGTAAAGGAAAGGACCTCGCGAAACTGGAGGACGTAGCTACCGTTGGCGTTCGTGATGGCTCGACGTTGATTATCACGGTGTTTGAGGACCATGTGAGCATGCACCCTTGTGGTTGCGCTTTTTTTGGTGGCTTATGGAGGGATGCACCCAGTAGAATTTGAAAGCGGTGGAACAGGCTTTGTATGCTGCGAAGCTACCGAATATCGTTCCTCAAAGGCAGGATGCGAGGACAGTCAAGATTCCTATCCCCAGGTCAAACCCGCTCCATTCCCCATCTTCATAAGACCTATCTATTCATCACGTCACTTTATTCTAGGCCGACGGTAGAGGCTCGCAATGCACTGGCCGCAACTGCTCAGCGAATGGCAGAGGACACTCGGGTGCAACTTCGAAAGATACAACAGGCTAGCGTCAAAAAGGGCGACTACAAAAAACACTCTGTTGAGCTCGAACAAGTGCGTCGTTGATCCGCCTTGTTATTTTATCGTTCGCTCATCTGGCTGTTTTTATTTATTTAATAGTTTCAGAAACTCACAGATAAGAATGTGGCTGAATTAGACAAAATTCTTGCACACATGAAGAAGTCGACTGGAGCCCGGTAGGACATCTGGAGGAGCTGCACCTTGACGCTGCATATACCGCAACAATCGTATTGATCCATGATGTACAGACTTGCTATATGAAGCTTTACAAATTATAGCTAATAGTTAAGCATTTACTGAAGACTGTAAAAGACTAACAGTTCCTAAGTCCTAAGGTATGAAGTCTGCAAGGTATACATAGTTAAGGAGAATTATTAGGATAACGATGTCCACAGGTATCATGAAATGAACAAAGCACGCAATGAGTGGAAATTTTGAAGTTGAATGATTTTATGCTTCTCATCTTTCGAGAACGTTGCCTCGATGGTCGAGACCAAACACTAATCAGGCGTGAGCAAGCGGGCAACGAGTAACGCGGAGAGTACGTACAGTTTGCGAGTTCACGGACACTTAGTCCTGCAATCAGACGAACTTTGATTAGAGACGTTCAGTGCAAGGCTCGTGACACTACTTACTGCCAATCTTCTTGCCGCTGCCTTCACCAAGGCTACCATCCGCGAGGTTCCGCTAAAGCTATGTGTTAAGGAAGCACGGATACGCACTACAATTCCCCTTACCTTGCGCTCTTGAAGAGCAAGCACGCGATCCTCCACAGTATTGGCGATGACCAATCTGTGCACAAAGACCTCCTTCCCTTGACCTAGACGGTGTACTCGGTCGAACGCCTGGCTTTCAATCGCTTCGCTCCAGCCAAGATCGAGGGAGATGACGCCTGTGCATGGTGAGAACTAGCAGTGATGAAATAATGGGCACGCTTACGATTAGCCCTTGTCAGATTCAACCCAACCCCTCCGCATTTCAGGGACATGAGCATAACTTGTGCTGTGCTGCCCATCATGAACACTCGGACAGCCTGATCTCTTTGATTGCGACTCATGGACCCTTGGTACCTGAATTAATTAATTAGATCAATATGCAGCAGGGTTATGAAAAGAGCTCACATGACATGAGGTATCTTCTTCTCCGAAAGGTAGTCAGAGACGAGTTTAAGACATTCGGTCCATTGAGAGATGACTATGGTCTGCAAACAAGCATCAGCATCCTGATCGCTATGTTCTAGACGAGATGTTGTACCGCACCTTGTCGCCAGGGGTTTCCTGGGAACATTGTTCCAGAAGATCCATCATTCGCTAAAGGGGCGAAATTATAAGTGTTTTCAGACAGAGACACGAAAAACCTACATTCATCTTTGTGGAGGGGAGAAAGCGCGACATCGTTTTGACCTGGTCCATGGAAGCAGGCACCTTCCTAGGACTCCTACCGATGACCACTTCTCTCTCATCTGCGTCGAGGTCATCGTCAGACTCAACAACCATTGTCCGGCGCTTTTTCAAGCGTTTCTTCATCTCGCGCTTGGTATCCTTCTCTTCCTCGTCCTCGTCATCCTCCACAATAAAATCACTGATGCCATCATCCTCATCATCCTCATAGTCCGAGTCATATACAGCACGCCTTTTGCGGATGCGCCTGGCCCTGCCTTTTCCCTTGGTTCCGCGAATAATCATGTCGGAGACACCGAGCATCTCGTCATCGGAGTCGCTGCTAGAGGATGCCGATTTTTTCCCTGACAGCTCGGCATCGGTGGGTTCGAATGCTGCGCGGATAAAAATGGTATCCACAGAAATGGGAGCGCGACAACTAGGACCTGAAAGACCAAATGAACATGGATAGGAGAAGATACGCGCGTTACTCACAAGGCCTCTCATTGCCCTTGTATTTACGAGGATCTTCCATGTCTTGGACGGGGAGAGAGTTGAGGACATTGGCGACACACTCACGACAAAACGTATGACCACAAGCCGTAACGCGTGCCTCGGTGAACGTGTCCATACAGACGGGGCATTCCTCAGTCTCAGTAGTGGCATCGGGGGACTATGACCATCATAAACATTATCGAATCGGTATGATATGTAGGGTAGACGCACCTCTTTTTCTGCTTGAACACGCGTCAATGCGTCCCGGAAATACATCTCTTTCAGCTTCCCCACAAAATCTGTTGACACAAGCCGAGCTGCACGAGCTAGCTCGGCCTTCAGGTCACGCCCGCCAATCAACTCATCTGCTGCAATAAGTGCATCAGAGGTCTCTTGAATGAGAGCGGGGTGTGAACAAATCTGTCGCAGACGCAACAACATTACAAGGACTGTTTCAAAGGACTCATTAATAATGCTTGTATTAATGAACTAATGCAGTACCTTGATGGTAATTCCTAAATTGTAGCAATTGAGATCATCAAGTTTCTTCCGACTCGTGGGTGACTTACTTCAAGACAGTGCCGGCGCGGAGGAAACGGTTGAACCTAGCTTGGGAACGAGCTTCAACCTGGAAGAAATATAATGGGAGCAAGGCATATATATGCAGCGGAGGAACCAACCATCTGGTAGATTTCCCGCTCTTCTTGAGAGAACTCTAGTTGCTCCATCTCCACGTGCTTCGGGAGAAGCTCAACAAGTCTCTTGCCGTCTAACAACGAGTCCTTCTTGCGACGAAGCATAATCAAGGTGAAAATAGCCTGAAGCCTGGTGCTCGCCAACTCAGCTAATCGTTGGAGTTTTGTTAAGTTACGGGAGATGCACAGCGAGCAAAGATCGACGCACGATTCTTTTTCTCGATGATAGAGACGTGTCCGTTAAACTTTTGCCAATCATGCCAAGGACGGAAGCGGAGGAAACGAAGTAGAGCGTATGCGTCGACTAGTGCGTTAATAATGGGAGTGCTATCCAAGTATTAGTAGATATGTAGTGGTCGCAGTGGAAAGATTGCTCACCCTGTGAGGCACCAGCGGTAAGTTGAGTCCAGATCAGTGACACTACGAGATACTCCTACAGGCTATCAGTCTGCAGGAGGCTGAAACATTCGAATCGGTGCTCACTTGTTCTTCGGTTGCGAATGTTCTGTGCTTCATCAAGAATAATACGGTACCACCGGACCTGGAAGAGAAGCCCCACTACAAAGAGTCAATTTATGTGTCAGCACACGATCGTTGTAACTCACGCTCTCTCTTTTTCTTCTTGGATTTCCTGTCATCTTCCGAATCACTGGTGATGAAAGAATCGTGCTTTTTCTTGCGCTTCTTAGCTTTCTCCTTGGCCATCTGTTCAGCCTCTAGGTCAGGCCACTCCATTGCGAGAGTCTAGAGACTTAGGAGTCAGTGATTAGTGAAGACATCGCACTGTGACATACATGGTATGTAGTTAGAACGACATCATATTTCATCAGTTCAGCCTTTCTCTTAGGTTTATTGGACCCTGAACGGAAGAGATCGTGAGACTCGAGTAATTGTAAAACTACATCGGAGGAAACTTGCCATGGTAAATTAGACACTTCAGGCCGGTCGTAGTCTTCATATCAATCTCAAGTCTCCATTGGTCAAGTAAGGCCAGCGGAGCAATGATAAGGTTCGTCTTGCATATAGGGTCGGCGGAGGGGTTTGCCACCATGACCGACATAATCTGCACTGTCTTCCCTAAGCCCATCTCGTCGCTCAAGCAGCCTCCCTTGTCACTACTTCTCTCGCGCTCTAACGCCCATGCCACACCGATGACCTGATGGGGTAACAAAGAAACATCCATTCCCGGAAAGAGTTGGTAGAGGCTGCTCAATCTGAGTTTCTCGAGAGCTTTGTCGACACTGGCATTGCCATCGAATCGCTCAGCGTTTCCAGCAGCGATTAAAAACTTGTCAATACTGTGAGAAGTGCAGAATTAAGAACGCATATATTGTGAAAGTTTTTGTGACGTACTCGCCCGAGTCCGCGGTTGGGCCGATGAATAAGTCTTTGCCTCTGCCGTAGAAGTCACCATCCGCATCAAAGCGTGAATCGTGAGTGCCAATACTCCCCCGGAGATGCAATGGAATTGGCAGCTCCGCATCTGACTCCATTGCATCACTAGTGTTATACTCTGTGTCTGACTCCATTTCACCAGCGGCAGCATTGAGAAGAACATGTGATCCGGATGCCATAGGTCTGACAGGAGGGGGCGGATGTCGAGCATGAGCTACAGGGAATTGGTCTCTTTGAGTTACTATGTTTTTCCGATCCATCACAACCTGCTTCCTGTCTTTTGTAGAGGAAACCTTGGACAGAGAGTTTTCGGTAGCCGAGTTTTCGTTCTTGACCTTAAGAGAATCAACACACTATGTCAGTTATAGCGGGGAGCTTGCAAACACAGGAAGCACAACCTTGTGATGCGGAGGCGGTACATGAACGTGGACTTGCGAAGACTCCCTTTTGACATTGACCAGCGCTAGAGGTGCCTTGGGCGGCTGAACGGATGTGCGCTTAGATACGGGAAGTGTGGAGACAGTAGGTTTGTCTTCCTCGTTCTCAGCGCCCAGGTAGAGGAGAGAGCGTTTTCGGGGAATGATAGGGTCAGTAGGCTCTGGCTTAACAGAATTCCCAGCACCACTGCGCCTCAGCGGCAACGACACATATACTTTCGACAGCGATGCTGGTCGTGCAGAGGTAGTTGAGTTAGAAAAACCGTTCAGTTGTGCATCGAGCTGTGCTAACAGACCGCCTCGCGACGGCTTCGCATCGACCAAAACGCCTGATGCAAATATATTTGGCTGCGCAATCATTGATTCCATAACTGTGCCGTAAGTTGCAGAAAATGCGATTTCACTTACCGTTTCATTCTTGATCGACGGCCCCCTTGCACGGTTAGCTTTGACGCGCTGAAGTCTCGCCCGTTTATGCCTTGCCGTATTAGCATGGACCTGGAGAGGCAACGTTGTTCATGCACGAGGTGTCTTGCACACGCAACACCATACCATATAATTGACCAAACTACCAAAACCATCTGATTTTCCACCATCTGAGGTTGTAGATCTGGCACTCAGTGGAATAGTAGCGCCGCAACCCTGCTCCAAACATGTCACCACGCCATCTATAAATTGAGATCTGAATCATCGAATATTTCCTATCAAGAGGAAGAGCATACATCCTGTCTTTGGTTGCAACGTCACTCTAAACTGTAGATGGGGCCATCAAACAAGGAGCATGGTGCGCCAGGTGATAGAACTTACGTTTGTATCGTATGGTTCTACTTCTAGATGCTGAACAAGTGCATAAACGTAGGCCTTGGGAATAGAAGCATCCTGATATATTTTCAGCCTTGCCGCACAACAAACGTCGCGTACATGAGCGTCAATCAACGCGTGTTTACCTTCACGTGTTTTGGAAGGCCAAGCTGTTCCCTGGCGATGGCGAGGATGTCGGGTGACGCAGTTGTCGCGTCCATGACGAATATTAATTACTGAAGAGTTAAATAAACTGAGAAGAAAAAGAGGCGGGTAAGCCGAGCAACGCGACGCGACGCGCCTTTTAAAGCGCGTTTATTTGTCATGCTTTGTTTGTCCCCACGGTGAACAACGTTTTCAAGCTTCTACATCGGAGTCCTCAGGCGCGCGTAAACCTACAAGTTCCCTGCACACCGGAGTACTCAAGCGCGCGTAAACAGATAATTCTATGATATGCTCAGGGGGGGCTGTCGGGCGTGATGTCGTGCCACTGAGCGCTTGTCAGCGATACTACGTTTTGTGGCTGTCGTGTTCGAGACACTCATCCTATACGTTCCATTTCAAGACCACAGCCTGTGCTTTCCGATCATCGGTCACCATTACAGAACGGAACACGTTTTCCGGATGCAACGGAGAGTTGTGACCCAGTGCTTGGTAAGAATCTGCAGCTTGAGTGCGATGTATACTTGACTGAGTATACGTGCGTTTTGGTTTTCCGGGTGTGACGACTTCATCATCGACTTGTGCTCGCCGTTTAATGTCACATTGTGGCTATCCATTGCTGTACCCTGGCAATACCACTGGTTCTGACTTCATCTCGGTCACCCTTTCTTGATTTCCCAATAAGATTCTCTCAAAATACCGGATCTGAGGTGTATAGTATGCTTCAGTCAATGACCCGACCAAGGTCTTCAACCTCATGTTGTAGATCAGCAATGAAAAGATGTACTAGGCCTACCCACGGAAACGATGCCGCATCAAGATAATACTATAGTCTTAGTTCCACAGTAATATGTCAATGAATCTGACCTCTAACTGTTCCTGCATCTTACCTTTTTCGTTCCGACAGTGTGATCTTCGCTGAATTGATTTAACACAGGTGCCATTCGACATTATTGTTTCAGAGTCCTTCATGTCCTGTATGAAGTTGATGTATGAGACCAATCATTTGGGGAATCGCTTGAATAGTAGGTGAGGAGCTGGCGCAAGTACCGTCCAGCATCTCACAAAAAAACGATTCACTAGTTTGTAGGAGGAACAAAAGCGATGCCAAGTGTTCCGGGGCGTGACGAGTTCTCATGCGAAGTACAGAAACCGACAATCCAGACGTTCTTAGGTTTCGAAGTTCGTCTAGGCCCTGGTTAATAGTCAATAACCGTCGCATTCATCGTATTTCAGTCACTAACCATGTGGTACAGAGACAGTCGCTTGATCTAGTCGATACAGACGCTTGTCGATACGTTGCCTTGTTGGAAACATCAATGACGTGCGCCTAAGCCTGGTGGCTGTCATCGAAAACATTTAGGCCAACCAGCAACTTCGCGCGCACGGCTTGGCATCCTCACATTCTGGGGTTTTTCTGTGTCCCAGAGCGACACTAATAAGACAACACAATTTACAGTGTCCACCCATTCTTTTCAGAAGTATTGAAGTTTCAAAAGGCTACCGAGCTAGAGTGAGTCTCTTCTAGCAACTGGCGGCGCAATTCGGATTTCCCGTCGTCGTGAAGTATTCCTTATAATTCTATCCCTTCAAGTTACTGCCAAAAGTGCAAGTAAAGAGCAGGTCGATACATACGATCAGCTGACGAGGATTGACTCTCCATAGTCACCACAGATAGGCCCATTCTGTGTCCTTTAGCACGCTCTACCTCTCAACATCACCTAACTCATAGGATATTACCGTGTTTGCGGTATGGTATCCTGGTATGCTCAGCAAACACGATGCATCTCCGTCTCCCCTCCCACTGGATATTCTTGTGTCTCCTTTTGGTGGCATGAATTCATTCCAATGGCAAGTTCAACAGTTTAAGTCGAGTGCATATATTGATGCCCTTGGAATAGGGGCCGTGATTGTGGGCTGCTTCCGAATTTGGCGAGCAGGCTCATCGGGTCGAGGCTCGTCTGTTGTAATGGGTTCAGGCAACTGGCGACTTGAATATGAGTTCTGACTGTTGTTGGTCCTTTCCTGTGGAAATAATGTGGTTAGGTTTTGATGGTAACGACCTGACAACTGACTGTGCTATAATCAAGAGACGGGCTCTTTGTTCCGTCCGTCAATGCTGATAATATGTCCATTGCCTGATTAGATGACTTAGAGCTGCCTAACCACTGGGATCACTCGTACACACCTTGTTATTCACTTTTAACGGCCGTCCAAAAGAAGACGCATTGCTGAATGCGCGAGAAAGCGGTGAGAAACGCTCACGCTTCAGATCTTGATACTCCGATAGCGTTTCATCCAGTCGATTTTGCAGCTCTGCCTGCTCCTTGCGAAGCTTCGCAGCCTCCGCTCTGAAAGCATCCCTCTCTCGACGAATTTCGACAAGGTCGCTGAGTAGTCTGGCGCTATCTGCCTGGAGCTGTTGAATAACCTTGCGTTGACGGGCGTGGACACTTTGTAGCTGGTCGATCAACGCCGTTGAGTGCTTCTCCATGGCGAACAGTGAAGCAGAGCGAAGAAACTTCGAAATGACTTGAATATCGATGGCATCTCTCTTTTATGAACTGAACGATATCGTATGCATCACCATCAAACAGCGCCACCTTGATATATCTTGATCTGAGAACAAAACACCCACCTAAATCCCCACGTATGTCACAACCAGTAGTTGATACTATGCTGTACGGTACGTTACGTATTATTCCAGGGGTTAACGCTCTAACCTCGATGATGGTTCTATTTTTGCTGATTGCCTTCTCACTAGGCTGTGCTGCCAGTGATTTATTTCGTGTCATCGACCCAGGGGTTCCAGAGTTCGTGTACTGCTTCTGACTGCCTTCTGTTGGGTAAGTTTTATATTTGTTTGATATCAACTTGACCGCGATTCCGCCTAGTAGATGATTGATTGATGTTTTTGCACTGATACCTCATACCTGTGCATCAAGAACGGATACTGTACCGGCCATCGAATTAAAACATGAGCTGAGCTCACATAACACTACATTGTATTGTAATAGTAACCAGTGAACCAAGTTCTGCCTAGCCTCCCGTAGTCAGACCCTAACATAATGAAGACAGTTCGTTTCTTCTGCATTAGGAGTCCCGCCGAGGCACTGGACAGGCCCGGACTTGGCTAAAACTCCACCGGCAAGTTGACACTTGAACTTCCTTGGTTGAGTAACTGTGGCAATAGCTCCTAGAGTTCGGTACGTTCAAAATCTGAAACGCTGAAGATACTTTATTACGCAAGTGATCTGATCAAAGGTTTGAGAAGGGACATCCATTCCAAAATGATCAGCTTGCATGACGTATCACGTGACCGAACACGAGGCTTCGTTCAGGCAATTGTCACGCGCCTCACGCGCACCACGGTTGTTCGGAACAGCAGGCGGAATTGAGTGATGAAGTTCATTCCAAAGGATCTCGACTCGTGTTTTCACCAAGCCACCCGTCCGCTAGCTGGCATTGAGGCTTTCGAGTCCTGTCCATCATCGCCACCCGAAGCGCCTCCTGACTATATGAATGCCCTTGGACCTTCTTTCTGCTATGATGATTTTACTCTTCTCGACCATGAAGCGCTGGCTCGTGTTTCAGATCTTTGCTTTTTATATATCTTCCGTGAAGAGCTATAGTCTTGTGCGTGAGTACTCGGGGCAGAGTTTCTTCAATCGCTGGAATTTCTATGGGGGTTATGACAATTTAACTCAAGGCGAGTATGATATTCATCATTTTTTATTTGCTGCTACAGTACAAAGCATCACGCAGGTAATGCTATATGGGTCAACCAGTCCTACGCGACCAGTCAGGGGTTGGCGTTCGTAGATGGTCAAGGATATGCCATAATTAAAGTGGACAACACAACAGACGTGCCTATGGGCCAGAACCGTGACACAGTGCGCAACGCAATGAAGCATTCAAACATTCAGCACTTATTTCCGTTCGACAGGTTCGCATAACCACTCAAGATACTTATGACCTCGGAAGCCTGTGGGTAATTGACCTCTACCACATACCATATGGATGTTCGGTATGTTATAATAGCTTGATCGACTTGTCATTAGCAACTGAACCACTTACACTAGGTTTGGCCTGCGTTCTGGAGTTTTGGTGTGTGTGATGCTTTTGGTCTTGTAACTTCATCTGTTGATGTTACTTTGTAGGACCTAACTGGCCGCAGGACGGGGAGATCGATATCGTAGAGGGCATCAATCTCATGTCCGCTAACCAGATGGCAATCCATACCACACCGGGATGCACTCAAAACACTCAAAATGGATCACAATACCAACTCGGTACAAGTGGTTCAACAACTAACTGTTCTGAAGCCGCTGGATGCACAGTCACGGAAACTACTCCAAATAGCTATGGAAGCGGTTTTGCTGTAGCAGGCGGAGGAGTTTTGGCAACAAAATTTGATTCCTCGGGTATCTTGTATGTAGTTTGCATTCTATATCCTCATCGTTCTTATAGCTGACTATTATTTTAGTATCTGGTTTTGGAGTGTGCGGTGTTTCCTTGGGTTGGTTGAAGGATTGCAATGTGCTGACTATTCGTTAGCGCTCCGACATTCCCGCTTCTATCAGTCAATCTGATTCAGCTTCGATGGACATCTCTCAATGGGGAACTCCGCATGCCAGTTATTCATCTAGCACTTGTAACATCCCCCAGTTTTTCAGTGCGCAGAACCTGGTTTTAGACATTACTCTTTGCGGTGACTGGTGGGTCCCATCATATATCATGGGACCTTCATGATCTTTATCTGTTAACTACAGGGCTGGGACTGGAGATACCTATAATGCATCGTGTGGCAACTCAGGTCCAACAGGCCTATGTGTGAGTACTAGCCAAAAATAGCATTCTTCTGGTTTTAGCTCATCTTGATATTTCCGCTTCAGTACCAGGATTGCGTCGTCGGGCCTGGAAGTCCACGATATGATAACGCATATTTCAACATTTCCTATCTTCGCGCATATACCTCCGCTCTACCATCTCCCACTTCAACGATATCCAGCACTGCTACAATTGCTTCGGTGACAAGCATGAGCTCGACGACAACGGCAACCCTAAGCATACCTTCGCTAGGCTACGGCAGTTCTATTTGGCAATCTATTGAGAACTCTGATAGCAACCGTGACTGGTGGGGACCAATAGTGATGTTCCTCATTGCAGCTCCAATCGTTTTGATTGGTTCCTGGCCCCTCATGTTCAAGAAGCGGCATCAGAGCATCCAGGCAGCGCCCCCAGCGTAATTTCACTTCGCTCACGCCCGTTTACGATTCGGATATGACTTACATAACTTACGACAACATTTGATATCTAGAAGACTGGACAGGAAATGGTTGACAGATGCTATGTATGTACTATTGTTATGTACCAGTAACGATAGGCTTGCTTTTCATGTGCCACTGGCTTCCAAGATCATGTGCGCGGACAAGTCCATGTAACACCGGCGGGTCGGGTCGTGCTAGGGCTTTTAAGTACAACTCGCTTCCGAGAACGCAATGCTGGTACTTTTCTTCTTTCTGTGTCCGTAAGATGAGGACAGATTCCTACTCAATCCTCGTCAACAACAATTATTGGTCTCACGCGACCTGTTTACCAGCATCAGAACACTGATGCGATAAGATACTGACGTGGTGACTTGGTGAATAACCGTGCACCCTGTTTAGATCGCGAGTATGTCCATTGCTACCTGCTCAGACCGGTGGACACTGGCTAATATATATGTCACAGCTTTATACAGACCGGAAAAAACAAATAAAGAGCCACCGGATCGATTAAGGCTCGAAACCCCTCATTAACCCAATTCGATCGTGCAAGTACAACAACTTGAAGTTCTGGTCCCTTGAAAATCTCGCCAAAGAACCGGCCTCCCATTTGTATATCCACTTGCTATTCCAAGTCATCTTCTTTGTATGTCAGTGCATCGCGGTCAAGACTGTAGACGCGCGCATACTCGAGGAATAACCTTGAATCAATTCATAGCTATAAGCACGTGTGCACCTCGTGGAAAACAGGGGAAAATCTTACCGGAACATGAACGCCGTCAAATCCTCCCGCCTCCAATATTTCAGGCTCCATTCACGCCCTGCACTAGCTATTTTTCGAGCCATGTCATCATGTGCACCTTCCCCATGAAGTCCGCCACGAAAGAATGTGAGGGTATCATACAAATCAGATAGATCAACTTGTACAGGCACGTAGTGCACCCATGGCGCGATACGATCCGTAAACCTACAAAACGCGTTTGCTGTGCGCAAATTGTGGAAGAGACAAGCACTTACCACTCCGGATATATCGTAGATTTGAAAACAAGTGAGTTCGATGTCATGAGGCGCTTGAAACGCCCTGACCAACCATTCCCATCGACCTGAAAGTAGTAGGCATATAACTTCATCCAGCGTCGTGGTCGACTCTAATAGACTGACTCACGTCGAGGACATATTTATAACGGCCGGCCTCTTTGATAGTTTGCATTCTTCTCCAATCATACATTTTATCCAGCTGTTCGCATAGCGTCGGTGAACAGGAGCCTGTCTTCCCAGCAAATTGAACATCGAGCAGTGCTGGATTAACGTGTGCTTTGCGCAGCTGTATGGGCTCTCCAACAGATTCAGAATCGTTCAAAGGCGAACGAAGCACATCTACGGTTCCATCCATATCGTTGACGTAGGATACCAGGTGGTCTCTATGTGCATCCCGCCACCTGGTCTTGGAGCCATGAAAAATGCCAGTATTAGTACCTCGCCAGAGCAATCTTTCGTCTACCTTCTCTTCCCATGACGGGTCGTCTGAGCGAGGAAGGAGGTCCTCGATCCAGCCATAAGGAACAGATGGTCGAATATCGTGGTGAATCAATGTCGAACAGAAGGAAAAACGCGGCACAAGTGTGCTCTGCGGACCCGGACCCTTCTCGTGCGACAAGAACTGACCGTGGTTGTGAAGAAGATAAGGATTCAGGCATGGGTCCATCGCGAGGCGATGGTTGGATATGAACGTTTTGGGAGATGTGCGCTTAGGGGGATTATCAAGATCGAGGGGAGATTTCCAAGCTGGAGAAGATGGTGCGCAAGCCGAGAGCCAGCCATCCTGCTGTATCTTTGGTAATTCACTACGTTTCAGGGCTTGACATCATCAGCCTAAAGTCATGCCAGCTCACTGAGATATTTAAAAAAAAACATACTGGAGCCAGCAGCTGCCGCTGCAAGTGCCATAGATCTGACTCCATGATCTGATAGCATGCTGGGATTGTCATGAGGTGAGAAGGCAGCGCGGAAAGGTGGTATGATGTCTTCTACGTCCACGAGGAGTAATAGTATATTCCAAATGCGTTCAGTGAGCCTCTCTTCGCTTCCTGCCGGTAAATTGCGGTCGACGACCTCGATGTACGGACTTTCATCCGTTTTCTCGATTACAATAACCTGGTCTCTCGTCTCTAGATCTTCTAGAGTCTTCTGTAAGTCGAGAGGATCAATGCCCAAGTAAGGCTCCAAATCATGGTTGATCTCGTCATATTCATCTGGAAGTTGGACGTTGTGTTCCACTACATAGTCCCACCTGCAAGTTGAACGGGACGTTCTCTTATCAAATCGCTCGACCTTGATTTTCACAGCGAAGACGTACCATTTCTCGAAGTGAAGCGGAGGAGGCCTCTTGTATCTTCGTTTGTATTCCGCGACGGCTTCGTCTAGCGTCTTGCTTGCGCGGTCATGCTTCCTCGCCCAATCTTCTTCAGCTCGCTGTATAAGCTCAAAAAGTGGATGAGGACCATCGGGATTGACCACGAGCAAGCCGTCATCGCCGTAATGGTGAGTACCGAGGGGAGTAGGCTGGAGCTTTTCCTGGGTCACCGAGACATCCTCCAGAAAATAATTTATGGAGGTGGGGGACGTGGGAGAATCCAACTCTACAACTGATATGACCTGGATGTGGTGATCGACTCGCGGTGCGAAGAAAACCTTACGCAGGCTGCTTGCTAGAAGGCAAACAACCAGAACGCATACAACGGACCTGTACGAGAGTAATCTCCTGCCCATGCTACTGGGGAGTGGAAGAGTTTTGTTTATGTATCCCAAGCGAATAACATCATCACTTGACTTCCAATAGACGCCCACCATTTACAACATTCTCATTTATTAATCTGATATGACCGCAGCTTCTGATATAGATTCATGGTCTGTTTATCAGGTCAGAGTCGAGAGAGTAAGGCCAGTAATGACACTAACCTGAGTCTCCTCCTTTGACACATGCAATATGGAAACGGCTACATAGCGTCAAGAAAAATGTCAGGGTCCAAGGGAAAATTCACAAGCGTATTCTCACGGCTGGCGGCAGTGTGCATACACAGCTTGCTTCTACTTCTGCACCGTGCAGTGGATGGCCGGAGGCAGGGAAAGACAATCTCCCGCCGTACCTACTGTCCAGACTCAGAGTAAGGCTCTTGGTCGGAGTCTAGCCTATCAGGGGACATGCAGTGCATGAGAAACATTGATTTAGATTTGACCAATGACCACTTAATCGCCGTCACTTTCACAAATTGCCATCCTGCTTCAATAACTAACCTTGTATCACCGCAAAAACGTAGACATGTCCATCCATTCTGACCATTGTACTGTCAGTCGATAGGTGTCATAAGCCACTAACCTATTTCCTTCTTTGGGCCTCGATAAGAGTTAAGTTGCGACATCTGGATCCGCCGCAGCCTGGGAGGCTATGTTGAGAAAGGCCCCATGCCATGCGCCACTTCCCCTCACCATATTGTGTTATCATATCAGCAGCAAAGAGACATTATCACCCACCCCCCACAACAAATTCTGCGCCCGAACTCTGTATGGTGCGCAGTCGTTTCTGGCACATCCAGAATCGGAACAGGGCACATTATGAACTTGTGCATTTTCCAGTTCATTCATTCACCTGGTGGACAACCCCAATATCGTCGCAAAGGCTCGTCGTCAGCTGATTAGTGCACAAGTGATCAGTATTCGCTCTCCAGTGGGCATTACGACGCTCTTACGACCAAATAGTAAGTCCCAAATTTAACTGCATAAACTAGTCGCCATGCATGCGAGGCGCAAGTCAGAATGGCAATCGAACGAAAATGAATCCAGTAAACGCCGCAAAGGGCCGGATCCAGTCTGTTATTCACGATTGCCCAATGCATGGCCGAGTGGCCATGGGTGGTCTGGTAGTCATAGGCTTCCGTAGAAGGAACCGCAGTCTTCCCTCTTGTATAAGTCTTGCTACAGTAACCTGGTACCAGTAGTTTGTGCGGTAAGCTAAACAGCCTGAGCAAGAAAATAAGGGCCTGCACAAAGTATGACAACATATTTAACACAATGGAGGGGCAGACGCGGCGACAACCCACCTGTGAAAGACTCAGGAGAACTTATCATTATCCCCTAATGGGAACACCCCTCAAGAGTCGACATGCATAAGCTCAACCATGGGCTAGGAATCGAAGGGTGCAACGTTCAATTGTTGAAGCTTTGAATAAATACAACCTCAAAGATGAACGTATGACGAAAGGAGTAGTCAAATGCATTAGCTGCAGTAGTATATATCAGAACCCAATAATCATGTCCATCCGTTCGCTATAACAGGGGGCAGAACATTGCAAAGAAAGTCAGTCCTCCGTGTAACAAAATTGCTATCCTGAATGATATCGCGCAAGTTGGTAGCAGCGGACGCCGTGTTCGCGCCAAGGAGCTGCTACCAGGCCAGGTGATGAAGCTTCTAAATGATGAGTGCCTCCCCTCGCCCACTTGAGCTTTCATCAGCAAATGATGCATCCAGAACAACATCCCGCTCTCTCGGTATCATTTGCACCTTCGCGTACTACCTCTGTGTCTGTGTTTGATGTTCCCCTTCGAGAGAATGCATTGCTGAGCCGTTTTTTCTTCATAGAATCGTCGACAGTAGTGGTATTGGCGGGACGGATGGAAAGATGGACAATCATGGGCGAGGAAGACGACGGTGACGGCAGAGAAGTTGGAAATGAAAGCTCTTGATATCACGTGAGTCACCCACTCGAACAACCTCGCAGACATATACTCACGAGTGAGAGTATCCTCATCTTGCAAAATCTTGCCTAGGTAAAGAATTCGCAAATGTGATGGAGTTGACGGGCTCTCATCTTGCCACTCTGTATACAGGGAAAGTTGCGACATTAGAATGACAGTCTGTGGGGTTTAAAAATCTAACCTGCAGGCCACGCATTCCACGCCAGTTCTTTCACTCTTCCAATTGTTATTGAAGGGTCAAACGACATAGTGCGTCTCCGGCCAGAGACGAGGAGGAACGTAAGGAATACTTGAGGTGTCTGAGGTACTTGTACAGCATGTCCATCTACGCCAAGTGATGCATTTGCTTCAGTTTGATCATTCACCGTGGCATCGGGCGCAGCTTGTCCTGAGGGCAAACTAGGATTTGGGAGGGGAGGGTAAGCTCCAACAGTCGGAACGCTTTCAACATCGACGTGAGTAAACGACGTGCGAGTACTCGAAGAGAGGTATGGGCCAGAGGCAAAGGCCGCACGTGGGAGCGCATTTGAGGAGTCGTGAGCAGTGTATGGATGCTCAGCAGAAAATGGAGCTGGAGGATAATACGCCGCAGCAGGTAACGAGGGTGCAGCACTTCCGCGTGCCATCGACGGATGCTCGGAGGAGTCTGGTTGCGGTGAGGACGGAGCTGGGTCATTTGACGAAGCTTGAGTTTCCATCGCCTGGTTTTGTGAAGTGAGGGTAGACGCTTTCATCGCGCTTACTTGTCAGGCTTCGAGGGGAGGTCCAGGACAAAAGGCAGAAGGTAAGAGAAAGTAAGAAGGGAAGTTTGAAAGTGTTCCTGAACAGGCACAAGCAACTTCACAGCAAGCCTGCAGGCGTCAGGTTGCTGGTTCTACTGACCAAGTCGAAGCACAGGTTGAGAGGAAGGGTGAGAAGTTGGGCACAGTCGACAGGTGGCCTTGTTAAAGGTAAGGAAAGATCCGCGTGAAAAGGTCAACAGAGCGCTCGTATCGACCTGATGGCGAGAAGAGCCGTTGAGCAAGGAATCTGATCGTCCGTGCACACGAGGCGACTGATCAAGTGACTAAACCGAGAGTATTGCGAGCGGTTCGGAACGGAACTGCAACAGCCGTGGAGAATGTCGGTTCACAGGTTGGAGGGATGGGATAAATAAGATGGTGGTAGTGAGAGTTCCACTACTTTAGGCCCCACTGGAGTCCGATTGATGACGCCTGTTCGAGCTATATATAGATAAGTGAGCTTTGCAAACCATGAAGGAGACGTGCGGTACACACGTATTTGGCGGTGCAAGATGGGTGGTTGTATAGCCAACTGACTTGCTGTTAAGACCACGGAAAGATATGGCGTCTTGGAAGAGTAGTGTGAGGAAATGGCGACTGTCTTATAAGACGATGATTGGGACTGACCACCCAGATGAGAAGCTAGGGAGGGCCAGCACAGTAGGTGTGGAGAGGGAACTATAACTGTCCGAGTCCGAGTCGGTTGTGTTCTCGGCAAAGGCTAATGCTTCCACAGTTCCACGAAAGTTCAGACCCAGCGAAACTAGTAGTACAGCAACGAACCAAATGGTCAGAAACTGTCCAACTTTGTCCAAGTCCTTCTCACTATTCTGCTACCGTCGTTGAAGAAGAACAAAGATGGGTATCTTTCAAAATATTGGAGGGCTACATCAAACTTCAAATTTCAAATTTCAAGTATTCCGATTACATAGCCACATTGACAATCCCAGGATAAGCAGCTCATCCATGACATCTTCATGACTCCATCATGCCTTGGCGAGTGCCTCATCGCCCTTCGGCTGGCAGTCATTGCTTATCCCAAATTTGAGGTCCCCAACATTGTCGTCTGTTCAGCAAGAGAGCCTCATCAAGCGTTGCTTTCCATGGACCGGACCAGGGTCGTTCTCTGGAACGATCCGAATCTCTGTGTTGGTAACTACGAGTCTAATGTGTACTAACCCAGATCTTTACGTCTCACTTCCGAATTCCGCCACTTACAACAACATATACTTAACTCGAAGCCGCATCAGACTCGTCTTCTGCTGCGAACATTGTCCAGTGAAAGCTTCATTTGCACTGGCTAGTCGCTCCCTCAGCTCAGCTCCGTCGGTCGGGACTTGGAAAGGCAGCGACAACTCCATGGAGTGCCTACTGAGGCTCTTTCTCCGGGTCGGTATCTGACGGTGTTGTATCATTCCTCCCGTCAAAACATTTGGGTTCGTCGACTATTGTGGCTGTGTTGTACCTCCGCGTGGTGTTTTTCGAATGAGGTCTTTGTTATCACTTTCTTCCCTTCAAATCAGCAAATTTCCTACGAAATGATGTCAAACCGTCGACACTTTCACACCGTGTCATAGGAAATTGGCTGATGTGGGGTCATACATTTGACTATTATGGCTGTGTTTCTTCATGGAGTTTTTTCGAATGAGGTCATTCTTCCCAACTTTCTTCCCTTGTTCTTCCCGAACTGAAGTTTTGGACTCCTCTAGACTTCTGCACTTTTCTGCGACACGCATGCCATACGTCGGTTCCGACGTAGCTGGTTCGGCCTCTGATCCCACCAATCCACCCAGATTCTATCAGTTCATATCGTGCGTCTAGTCTCATAGCGACTTGCTTCGCCCCTAATAGGATGGTCATCATTGCGTACCATGGGGAAGTTCCGTAGCTGCGCAGCGGCTTTCTATCTATCTATACATCTGTGCCGAGTGGGTGCGGGCATAATCATAAGCCCGCACTTATTTTCAGTGACACGAAGTTTCCAGATCTCACCCCAATTGGAGTTTAAGTACTCAATACTTGGTGATCCCAACACTCCGATAGGTTCGGTTTGGTGCCGTTCTCGGAGCAGCTCCGAGATTAGGGCTTTTTTTCTGCGCTTCCAAATGCCTCTGTTACGTTATGTACTTCCATACCATCAAAAGCATCAGACCTCTTTTTGCATTTTCTTTCCATCACTGAATTGATGATACGCTGTCGAGTTTCTACTAAGCCTAACCATGGCGCCGCCGTATGTCTGAAACGTTAGTTTTGCGCAGCTGGTGGGCTTATGATAATTGATCCATACGAAGGCATACCAGCGCGCTCAGTACTTGTTTGTGTACTGATATTATTGTTACAAGGTATGTAGTCCTAATGATACAAGTGCAAGGCAGCTTCCACTTAGACGAAGTAATGCCGGTCCTGGTACAGATTAACAGATACGAAGAAGCCATGGTATAGTGTATATATAGACCAGTGAAGAAAACCGTGGTCCGAGTCACCTCAAAATTCTCTGGGAATGAACTTGTGACCGCAAACCTCGAGAGCATCTTCAACTATCTTCATGCCTTGCAAAACCTTCTCTTCCTCAAAACGTCTTCCAACGACTTGCACACCGACAGGCAGCCCGTGCATCGCTTCCGCATCATATACCGAGTATGCTCCCTTCGAAATCAACCCCATAGTCTTGTATTCGGCGCTATTCATAAAATCCTTTGGCAACGCATCTGACTGCCGATCAACAAAAGATACTGGGAGAACACCAGCAACATAGTCCAGCTTTTCGGTCGTGAGTCCACCAACGTAATATAACAGCGGGAAAAACTCACAATGTTGAAAATCATCATGGAACCACAAGACACTAAGGTCACCTTCTCTGCGGTTCCAGTGGGGATGGCGGGTAATGGATGCGGAACTGTCAACACAAAATCAAGCTCTTCGGCATCCCATGCGCTATGCCATTTTGCTCTGTACTCATCCCGGGAAACGACAAGCAAGCGTTCCTCGGCTGGCGATTTGACGTGGAGAGTCTCGAGCATCGAGGCCCAAACTTCATCACCCGTCCATTTCCGCGTCACGATTGCCATGAACTTCTTAAACCAAAGGGGGAGTGCCATTAAAGATTTGATACCGAGTATTACAGGATCAAATTTCTCGCCCTTACGCGCAGGATCGAAAATCCCGGCACCTGAGAAAGGTTCATTCAGTCACGTCTGTGGTTCACGACATGTTGAGGGGGTACTCACCTCCGTCTGCAAAGCTTAACTGGAATCCGACGTTCAGACCTTCTGCTATGCTAGGGGGTGAACTGGTAATAATATTGGTCAGGAAAAATTCAAGATTAGAGCGGCCCAAACGCACAAATCAAGTACTTCGTGTCCTTGGCTCTCCAGTGCATCACAGACCAACTCCAGAGCACGACGACAAGCAGGAGAAGGAGAAATAATGCCTAGATTTATGAGCAACGAAGGGGAAATGGTACCGTGAAAGAGACTTACCATCCTCCCAGATAACTCCAAACTTCAGCTTCTTTCCTTGAAGATCTATGGGTCTCCAGGGTAATGGGACGCACTACAATCGATGATATTCAGTGCCGTTGAATCCTGCCAAGGAACAGGGCATACCGTATGGTCATAATCCCATGGCTTCATCTCCACAACACGCTTCCAGAATTCTTCGAGGTCATCCAGTCTTCGAGACATCGGAGAACACGTTACAGCAATTGATTCTAGTCCAGGCATGGGAGGGAGCGCACCCCAGCTCGGAAATCGTCCTACCGAAGATTTCATCCCGTAGACCCCGCAGAAATGCGCGGGCATCCTCGCGCTGCCACCCATATCTGTAGCAATTTCGATAACACTCCCTCTGCATGCAAGAAGCGCGCCCCCTCCACCAGTCGATGCGCCGCTGGCGTATTTCTCGTTGTACGGATTGCTCGTTCGACCAAAAAGGTCAGATGACGTCTCGAGTCCGATGAGACCTGGGGGTGTCGTAGTCTTCACGTGAGTGATCGCACCTGCATCATGAAGAAGCCGAACTATTGCAGCAGATGACGAGGCGGGATGATTGACTTTAGCCGAGTACCCCAGGGTTGTGTCGTAGCCTTCGATGTCAATGCAGTCTTTGATGCTGACAGGGACACCAGAGAGGGGGGTCAGGCGTTGTCCCTTATGGTCAGTACCGGTTGGAATTTTCTGGGTTAGAGCTTCTTGAATCATGACTCCAGCTAGGCAGTTGGTGGCCTTCTGCGCCGAGACCACCTTCCTTCCATAAGCAAGCAATATGCTCGCAGTCGACAATGAACCCGCGCTATGGCATTCAACGAGTTCACTCAGTGGCAAGTCGAGCACCTTGTCGTCGGCATCCGTGCAGGCTTCAAAGTATGACGTTGGTAACTCGTCCAATTTCCTTTGCCGTTCTTCTTGCTTTATGGCACTGTCATAATCATGGTTAGATTATAATTCACATGCTATAATTCATAACTGTATGCATACCAATCGCGTCGATGATAAGAAGGGGAGAACATGTTGATTGGGTAAGAAAGTGATTAAACAAGGATGGGACGCACAAGACCCGCCCTTTTAAAGCTCCAGGCTGAGCGATAGAACCGCAAGAATGTTTGTGCGGAAGACATGTGAGGTCTTCAGGGATATCATGATTTCCCTGGAAAGAATTTTGCGCCTTTACGGATACTCGTCCTGATCAGGAACACGCTCGTTGAAACGTATTGGAAACCATTAGAAATTTCATCAAACCTGTTTTTTGGACGTCAGCGGCCCGAACTAATGACGTCGAACCGCATAAGAACTTCCCGAACAGCGTATTTTCAAAAAAAGAATGAATGAAATGCCAGACCAACATGCACTAGTGGATTAGTGGTTTGATCTTCGAAGACGGGCCACCAGAGCGGGACCGAACGATGAAATGCACGTGCCGGCCTAGGTATATTTGAAATGGAGGATGGCCAGTGAGAACAGCGAACGTATATATATGGTTAAAACTGGGGAGAAAAGGGTGAGGCACTCGCTGGCACAGGTCATCGCACTTGGAGACACACTTTCGGAATCATTGCGACCAGTTGTGATTGTCAAATATGGCCCCATCAGAGGCCCAATTAAGTACCGAATATATCCGGGCAGTTATCATTTATGCAAGACCCCAGTTGCTTCATGATGAACGCCCAGAAGTCTTCGAAAATTCGCTGCACTTTTAGAACATACCAAAATGATATGTTTACAACACCACGATTTGAACGTGGTTCTGCTTCCTCTGGAATAACGTACTGAACGTGAGGGAAAATTTTCACCTGCTGCTATCGTTCAAACATGAAGATAGAGATAAATTAACTGAACAAAAACTTGCCTTTCAATGGCGCATAATAAGATACCGACCTTCAAGACGCCTTGAAAAAGAAGAAGATATTGTCACCCTTCTTCTTTCAAAGTCTGACTACGCCGTGGAGGCTATCAGGACCCAGAAGGTTCCGTGATCGTAGGCATTACGATGACCTGGCGAGTGTCAAATGATACTTATATTATTCAGGGATGTGCCTTTGAAGAGAATCAACATGAAACGAGAAGCAAAGTAAGTTACCTTTATAAACACTAGTAATCCCATATTAGTCAACGAAAAAATATCTTTGACATCAGGAACGTGCATGTCCCACAATAACACCTAGAGGAGACTTGACATCAATATCGTGCTCGTGATGCCAGCTGTTGTAGGGTACTGTGTGCAGGAAATAATTAGCCACGGCTCATGGAGAGAAGCCGACCTGCATTAATATTGATCTTCAAGACGTAGCACGCGATTGGTTACTGATTGCATATGGTTGAATCTGCTACGCGGAAGTCCGAGTCGAGGCTTCGTTACCATGGATCATAAACGTGCATTCGGCGATCCATAGTTGCTACTACGTCGCCGCTTGAACAGTTACAGCTCGTCGTTTCCCTTGAATTGGGTTTCGCATGACGTTAGACTTCATTGGGCAAAACCGATACGCGCAAATCCACAATAATCATCAACCGTCCACCACCGGGGCCGCGACTATTTCATTGCCGGAATTGGACTTCTGGCAGCCTTAGTTCCAGCGACCAGCCACAGATGCTTCTCGAGACTCGTAGCATCCAGAAATCCACTTGCGATCGAATGCAAGTGAATTTTACGCAGCCTTTCGCGTTGGACATAATATACAGCTCTTAACTCTTCACTGTGGCTACATGATGGACGCGTCAACAAGCGACAACAAACGCGCCACTGTTTGAACTTTGGACAACTCGGCACTATAGTCACGGTACTGCAACATCAAACGAGATGCTGAGCATGCAAAGTTCTAGTCCATTTTTTCAGACACCCTCTACACCTGGACGTTCTTCGTATTACTCTTCAAAGCGTCACCAACCACTTACTTCGTCACCCTTGGCTTCTCCTAAATCGTCGCCGGTAATAGCTGCACAAGCAAGACGGCAAGCTCAATACAAAACGCGCGAAACAAGTTCTTCCAGAACCCCATTTACCCTCAGCCAGCCTTTATTCGCGCAGAGCAGTAGTAAAACTCCCGAAGACGCACAGAAGTCGCTTCTGCGCGAACGTTTTAGAGCGCGATGTCTGGAGCGCGCCCAGAAAGAACGACAGGAGAAGGTCAAAGGACGAAGAACCGTTAGCGGCAGTGATGTGTTCTTTGACTCTGAGATGGACTGCGATGAGGATGAAGACGAGGACTCGGTTATGCAAGACGAGGTACGTGTGTTTTCCCTGTCAGGGGTTGTCTGCTGAGGCCAGGTATTGGATGCTGTCTTGCAGCTCTTTCGGAGAATCATTGCCAATGCTGCACACAAGAAGAACCACTCTTATCGCCTTTCGTATTCGCAGGATGTTGGATCCTCTTTTGACCCAGACATGGAGGACGTGAGCCTGTGGGAAAGTGAATTACAAGGTCTGCTCCTCCATTTCTGACCAGTTTCAATGGACTTAAATGTACGTTAGAACCTGCCCCTGATAGTTATTGCATATCTCCGGAAGACCTCGAGCGAGAGGAAATTGAGGCTTACGCCACAGAATATGCAAATACGCAAGACCTGTCGGACTTAGGGATTACCATAGACGACTTTTCCGCGTGGAGTGACATCGAAGATACCCCACTGCAGTTATCGCAAATGTCAGACAAGGCAGGGCGGTCATCCGAGGATCGCGATATGGATCTGTCATGACTCAAGTCTGCTGTAACAGTGCTTTCTGCTATGGGTGGCTATTAGTAGTACTACCCTCTTATGCTGTATCGTTATCTACTGTAAATTATATAAACCCCGTATACAGACATTCGGACCTACTCTTTCGATATCCTTCTGTCGTCTGCTGCAAGACATACTGGGCAGATTCCAGAAGCAGCACTGCTAGTTCTAGTGCTTCAATTAGCGCTTCGACATGTGTCCCAGGATTGAGCAAAGGCTCGAGCATCGTACTAGCCTAGTTGCGGCTAGCCTCGAAGATCTCCAACTGCCCAATGAACGTATGCCCGATGGTGGTTTCGGGGCCGCGGATAGTACAGATCAACGAGCTGTGTATACAGGTCCAATGTAACCTTTCCCAGACTAAAAGGGAACCCTAGGCAAGTTTCGTCTGCGCCCACTCAAAGTTGTCAAGAAAGTCATCCGAAGCGTGCCTCCGCGGAAACCATAGTCGATACTTACGTGTATCCGTAGAGATCGGAAAACTCAGCAATATCGTTATCTTAATGGGGCCAACGTATCAGCTACACCAATATTTCTAATGGGTATTCTCCGGGGTCCCCATCTCATCACTCTGAAGGAGAAATTGGGAAGATCATGTGCATATAAAGCTTCGCGGACAGAGAAAGGGAAATCGGGAAACACCGGTGGACATATTAGCTTTGCGGGCATCAAAGCTGTATGTTTTCAGACAGGCTTGTTTCCGCACAAATTTCACGAGCATAACTACGTGCCTTACAGAGCACCCAAACACTGGCAAGCTGTGCGTTGGAAGGGAGGAAGAGAGTACTGATCAGGGATGTGATGATATTTTGAATTCGGGACTGCTGAGCGAACAACTGCTGGCCAAACTTAGAGTAGTGGGATCGACATGGCCCTGGACGTCTAGACGGTCAACCCCGAAAATAATGATCCCGACTCCTGAGTGAGCTACGAGCAACGACAGGGTCAACCCAAAAGTCAATACAACAGCCGTGGATGATCAATGCATCAAGGTAAAAACTACGTCAAGGTAAGGGGCGTAAGGAACAAACAGTCACGCACACATATTTCCTGTAGAAGCTGATTTGAAGCTAGAGAGCGGATGAAACGCATATCACAGGTCCTCAAGTGGAGACGCGGATGTTTTTGATAACTCATGACTGGTAGTGGTCACGGCACAGACTGGTTGCCAATCAACCATGAGGAAGAACACGGAGTGCTCACATGCTGGTGCCAGCGAGAGGATGACGTATAGAGTCACGGTATGCGAAGACAACTTTGAATTTGAAGCACAGCCACTCCACTTCGAACTTTCAAGTAAGTAACTTGCATCCTTTTCTGCGTATACAAGTTGCTTTCAATCGTATTTGTTGTTTAACAAGTTTCGGAACGCAGGTCAGCCCATACTGGCTCTCTTGTCAGCTACTATTAGGGAAGCATATAAATTTTGTGGTTTCGTTTCCGATCACAGCGCGCAAGGACCCAGGGAAACTCCTTTTCTCGACAATACTATCATCATGATTGTCACGGGTCCTGCGGGGCATCCATCGTCGTCAAAATGGTTTGTTCTTGTTTTGGAACACCCGGAAATCTCGTGTACGTGCCTCTTGATGATTTTTGTTAGGTTAACCTAGACTTCTCTGGATACCAGGAGAACAAGAAGTGCTAGCTTTGGAGGATGTAATCCCCTCGAGTTTCCATATCTGGGCAGTGACTGACCTAAAGTGGCTGGAAATGACATTGAAGAGCTCGACTTCTTTCATCGTATTTTAGTATTCCAACCTTGAAGGAAGGCAGTGGCCCGTGCGTCATATGTTTAAATCTGAATATAAACCTCGCTCGTCCGTATTTTCCTCCTTGTTTCCTTGTCTCGTCCTGCCATCATCACACCCCTAGTGTTTTCATCCTATTCGTATCGCGATCACCTTACCTAAAAACTTTGCCTTCCGTCCGCTTCCCTTCTCTTGCGGAATTTCACTTGCCCTGATCCTCCAGTATGACCCATTCTTGCTTCTCCTCGCCGCAATCCGCCGTACTGCATTTCCCAGCTTCTCCTACCCTTGAATCACTGCATCCAGAACATAGCACATCAGTCGTTACTGGCTGCGCCACAACTCCCATTTCTTCTTCTTCTCTTTCAGCGCCACCTGCACCACCAGATTCAGATTCGTCGCCGCCCAACAATACCCTCAGTAATACTGCATTTTCTTCCTTTCAACCTACTCAGCCTAGCAGTCCTCCATCTCCATCTCAAATCAACCCCAATTCCAGTCCTAAGTTCATCACTTCTTCGCATTCTAATCCTATACCCATGTCTACAAACCAAGTGGTCACCAGGCCAAATAACCCCCCGCTACATGAAAATGGTACGACATCGTCCTACGGTATTTCTACTGCAGTTTCACCCAACTCCCGTGAGATTCCATTTTTTCACCTAGTCACGCAAACTCACCGGTTCGATATCCGGTTGTAGTTCCGTACAGCATTTCTTGTCCTACTGGCTTGCAATTTCCTTATGATCACATGTTTCCTGACTCGAGTGACTCGCAGTCGTCATCGAGTCCAGATACCCCTTCTCATGGCCTTCCTAGCGCATCTCACGCATTAAACCGTACCCCAAATGTGTACATCAATGGTCTACCCCCCAACTTTCCTGAGCAGGAGCTCTTTGCCCTCGCTCGCCCATTCGGCGATGTGAAGAGTGTGAGGTCGTTCACGAGGCATGTGAGCGAGAAACCAACGTAAGTCAGCGCCTGTCATAGCCTGAATGTCTGAAGCTCACATTCTGATCATCAGAGGATATGGCTTCGTACTGTAAGTGTGATATATCCCCTGTGAACTGTCGTCCAGTTTATACTCTCAAAAGATTCAGCGACATCGATTCAGCGGAAAGATGTATCGAGGGTCTTCGTAAATATCGCAATTTACACCCGTCGTTCTCAAAGGTTATTTTATTGTTCGCCTTGTATGTTCCTACGTTCTTAAGTCATTGATGCAGCAACTCCACCGTATACCTGGTACAGTATACGCTGAGCAAAGCCCCTCGCTTATAGAGCATGATGAAGATTCTTTCAAAGCGCGTATGGAAAAATTGAAGGACGAGTCATCCACCAACCTATATATCGAGGGGTAAGGTTACCTTCACATGACATCGCTTCGGTATTGAAACCCTCTTTTAGCCTTCCGCTTTCGGTTGATGATGAGGTATGTGAAGCTAGTTTCCACATGTGCAATAGTACTTACAACCGGTACAGAGCCTTGCAACCTTGGTGTACCCTTACGCCATCAAGAGCAGCCGCTTCTTTAAAACGAAGCTGAGCGAACCCCCACGCATCATAGCTTTCGTTCGGTCAGTTGGTTCTATAAATTTAATTCCTGCAACTGATCAGCATATTATAGACTTGAGAGTCGCACGGCTGCAGAAGATACCATTGAACGCCTGCATGGCCGGATGGTACGTGGATTAAATGATCCTGGATGCAGGATTTCCGTCCGTTTTGCCGACAGTGCCGAGCAACGGGAGCTAAGGGTTGGTCCGCTACTTGAGGAATGTTTCTCGCTTGAACTGACGTATGTGTTGTGTTAGCGATCAGAGAGGATGTCCAAGAGTGGCGACCAGTCCCCTGCCCGTTTGACAATTGCTCAAGCCGCCCTTATCAACCTTCGTGGCCAAGAGCTCCAAACTCACGTTCGCAAGAGACAATTAAATTATGTTCGCGACACCCCCATCATTGACCAACCTCGTGGCGAGATTTCCCAGTCGAGTGCTCATCACAGTTACCCAAACCTTAATCTTGCGTCCGTGTCAGCGGGGAGCATCCCTGTATCTACGTCATTGCCCGGACATTTTGGATATCCGTACGGTAGTTCACCTGCGGCTAGATATCAGGACCTCCCGTCGAACCACACCACGGATGATATTCTGCTCTCACTGCAGCAACATCTGAATTTGGCAGACGCCTACCCGAGTGTGACACTCGATGAAGAGAATGACCAGCACGCGGTTCAGCGCGCCCATCTTCAACCCCTCACAAATGCAACACTATACTCGGCTAACATGCAGCCGCCTGTACAGCCACCTCGCAACCAGGTACAAGCTAGGAACGGCTTCACCCCTGCCGAGGAGCTCATCCTACAGACTCACGCTAGGTTACGTGAACAACAGTACCAACAGTTGCAGGCCCAACAGCAACTTGTGTACCCACGCGATTCCACTGTTGATCGGCGGGTCGCCTTTGGACATTTAGAACCTGGTAGCAAACTCAACGCGAATGCGCAAGTATTCCACGCCGAACAAATTCCTGCTTATTCTTTCCTTGATCGAGCACCAGATGGGGCGACCCGATCGAGGTTCTCTCTCCCGCCAATCTCGGAAGATGACTTCCATGCTCTCGATCAACATCAAATGGAGTCCATGTCGCATTACGAGCATCTTGGAACTCGTTATCATGAAGAACAACATTTCCATGACGCCGGCAACGTTATGATCACGAAACCGCGCAGTCGTGCCATCGAAATTGTCGCACCACCTCAGCATCTTGATACCAAGTCTTCTTTGCAGTCGCACCATCGTTCTCAGCTCTCTTCGCGTCCGCATCCTTCTCTACAGCAACCAGCACAAGCCCGCGATCGTCCCGCTACTCTTCTTCGATCCCGCCTTGCGTCGGGTTTATCTCAGCACATGGACAGTCGTTCCAAGAGCCTAAGCAGCACCAATACGTCTAACACCAACGATAAGCCCGACACCAGTCCCAAGAGTTACCTCCATGCGCCAGAATCCTCAAAAACATATGTCAAGTCGCCCTCTTTGGCCCAACACCTATCATTCGAGAATGACGTCACGTCACCCACTCTCATTTCTCCGGCGCTCACATACTCTTCTCGTACACCATCTACACTCAGTCCAGCTACTCCGTTCATCGGATCATTCAGCGGATCATTCAGCAGTAGCGCAGAGACCTTCGAATATGCGACGGCCGATGGTGAAATACTCGAGAAGGTGAAGGTGGGGTCCGGTATGCACTAGCTCGCCGTTCGTCGTGGGTGATGGTTTCCGGTGGATGTTGTCTACCCATGCAATGATCACAGTATTCTTGAACATGTACGGTTTGTGTTTCGTCGTTCTTTGATGTCCAGGATTAGTATTCTTCTGATAGTCATAGGAATAGCTTTGTACCTACGCATTTTTAGTTTTTTCTTGAGACACAGCAGCTCGATGTAGCTCTATAAGTATACCACTAGACCAGGCACATCAAGTATTCCTTGAGTTCGATGTACGTAGTCTGTCAAATAGGAAGAGACAACTGTTCCTACATAGCGGCCTAATACGGAATCTTTATTTTATTATGGTCTGCCAACGAGAGACTAACATGGCGGCAGCTTTGTGGTTTACCGTTCGTTTAGCCCGTCAAAGAGCTGGTTTATTATTTACGTTCTAGTAAATCTCTCCTGCAATTGTAGACGTGGACGTTGAAGAGACTCGATTTCTGCGTGGTAGCAATCAAGAGGAAGCGAAAAATTGACTTTAAAGGAAAATTTCTACAATAGATTGTTGGTTGGCGCTTAGATTTCGAAACACTCGGAACTAGCCGTTGTGAATATTTTCATAACTTACCTTTTAAAGGCAAATCGGGCAAGCAGAGGCAAGCAGGCAGCTGCACGGCAGAGCACGTCAAGCCTGGTGAAAAATGTGAATGGCCACAATTCATACTACATACCCTCTAAACTGACATTATGTATTGCAGAAATGAGTGCAGTGAACAGGTCGAGATCCCGACGCGTTCGTGATGTGTGCCGCCGTTGATTATTCTTGTGGGTCCCTGTGTTACCCAAAATTACTGAAAAAGTATATTTTGCAGCGCCAATTGCCATGGTGCATAATTTCTGGCTTCTTTTGTGGATCCACTCGCAATTGCCCGCTTGATTGCTTTTTCACTCCTCGCCCTGAGCATCGGGTATATATCTAGGACCACGATGTCTATTAACCTCATACAAACCAGTCCCGCCTCGCCTTCCTACAGCTAACGAAGCTTAGACTCCAACACTTGAAGCCTTGAATATTCCTATTACTCCAAGCTCTAAAATGTCTACCTCCTCGCGATTCTCCAGCGTCTTCGGGAACTGGCGCAAGACTTCCAATCCCTCGGTTGATATTGATCTTGAGGCACAAACCATTATCGGCACACATGCCCCCTTCACTCTTCCCCCTGCCTCCGAGGCAGCTCATTCCGCTGCTCCTCCCACACGCACACCTGAGGAGAATAGCATCACTACCGACCCCATGGATGACTTCTTCGGTGTCACCCTCACACGTGCGACTCGCGAGAGTCGCCATGACTCATACATACTTCCTAGTCGCGTTCCCGCGGTCATGGATGCAGAAGCTCCTCCTCCGTACGCGGATGCTACTGAGCTTCCTGCATATAGCTCTACTGCTGAGCCCGTGACGCTTGCCATGTATCTTTTCAAATTTGGATTTTGTGAGTCATACCTCTGCCCTGTCCATTCGATTTTTTTTAAATAGAATTTTGCGCAGTGTTCCCACCTTTCTGGTTGCTTGGAACCATCATCCTCCTCTCGCCACTCAGCGCTCCTGCTGACTTTGAGCCTACAAAGTCGGAGGCTGAGCGCCAGGAGCTAGTCCAGATCATGAGAGATGCCGAGACCAAGTGGGCTAAGAGATCCGCTTGGGCACTCCTGATCTTCCTTGTTGCTATTGGCATCATCGCTGGGGTTATCGTCGCTGTCATGAGATCATCATGACCACTTAACACGCGCCCACTTTTCCCCCGCACATCTATCACATTCGCTTAAAAGCCACTTGCATGGGCTTCATTTCCGTCTTCGTATTTCACTTACAACGGCTCGAGGTAGCCTCGGGTCATAATCACCCACTCTCCTTTATATTTTTTCGGCAACCCAAAAATCTGTATCAGAATAGTTTTTTTTCCATCGCTGTATGACTAGATGACTTTATTTATGACTATTATTATGATTGAAGCCTTGTGGAATCTTTGTGACCGTCGTGTGGAACAGATCGTGAGAATCGGCCATCAAATTGTTTTAATTTTGGATGTAAGCCCGCTTGTAAGTTGTACGTATTTTAAGCCCTTGCTCGTTTCTTTGAAGTAGTCTCTCCCGTCGTTCGTTTTCACAGTGCCCCTTCTTTCTTTACATTACACATTCCCTGCACAACAAAACTTGATCATGTTCCATCGTCTTGCCCTCGCTTCCGTCGCTTTTCTCGGTGTTGTTTCTGCACAGTTGACCGTCACGTCTCCAAGTGCCAATGACTGGTGGGGTGAGTACTCAGGCTCTTCAAGCCAGTTATCGCTACTGATGCATCATTCGTATCTCTTTTAGTCGCGCAGTCACTGAACACACTCTCCTGGACATGCAATACTTCTCCGTACCAGAACTTTACCATCCTGTTCGTCTGCCCTCCCGTTTTGCTCCGTGAGAGTGCATTCAACTAATCTTCTTGTAGCCTCGCCAACTCGAACCCGAGCGTTCTCCCTGCACCCCTTGCTATAATCGCCGTGCAAGATAACTTCGACTGCTCCAAAACTGTTACCCAGCAACAATCCGCGCAACCCGCTGGCACTGGCTACATGATTCAGCTTGCCAGCACCAACAACGAAACTGACGTGCGTGTCCGCTTCTCACGCTCGTTTGAAAACACCGTACTTAGCGTCATTCTTTTACCCAGGTGTATGCTCAGAGTGAGCCTTTTGAGATCAAAGCTCTGGGTGCAGCATATCCCACCACCACGTCCAGTGTTGGAAGCTCTGCAACCGGCAGTTCTGCCTCTCCCACCACCACCACCACCGGTGCTGCCCTTGCCCAGTATGTTCCTGTAGGCCTGAGCATGGCTGCTGCTCTCGCCCTCGGCTTGGTCGTTGCCTGATACCATTTCTCGGACTTTGGACTACGCGATACATATATCCATTTTTTTATTATCATTTTCTTCCGGACCTTGACGTGGAGCAGCTCGCCCTTTTTCATTGTGTGTTGAATGTCAGTGCTAAAAAATTTCAGTGTCTCATGTGCGGTGTGACGATTTGGACGTGCTTGTTTATTTTGCTATACCGGAATCACGCGTTATGAATGAACTTGTTTTTCTGCACGTTTTACTGTTGTATGCCAGTTGTTCACGCTCTTGCTTGGTTAAAGTTGATTCAATGGCAGATCCCAGTGTTCTTGGATGGCACCAAATTGTTATGTCTGCGAGGGCAGACACTTTCGTCTGCGTCGGTCCGGGATCCGAGATTCTTCAGTTGACAACTACACTTGGAAGAAGGCAACATACAGACACTGTACGCTGGATAACCAGAGCACGGGGTTTATTTTCATTGAGACGCTCAAAGTCTTTCCCCTGGGCCGACCAAATACTTTCAAGGAAGACAATCGTTCATCACAAACCACTCATAGGGGTAGTGAAACTATTATAGGCGTGGCGCTACCAACACCTGCTTTCGTCATTACCTTGTTTACAAGGTCACTGGGAACTGATAATTTTACCT